>JAOWCC010001408.1:0-142670 GCA_030867875.1 Actinernus sp. WN-2022
TCCTGCATCATCGTGCGTCATCGTGCATCATCCTGCATCATCCTACATCATCCTGCATCATCCTGCATCATCCTGCATCATCCTGCATCATCCTGCATCATCCTGCATCATCCTGCATCATCCTGCATCATCCCTGCATCATCCTGCATCATCCTGCATCATTCTGCATCATCCTGCATCATCTGCATCATCCTGCATCATCCTGCATCATCCTGCATCAGTCGGCGTTATCCTGCTTCATACTGGCCCATCCCTGATTCATGCTGTCCAATCTTGGTATATCATGAACAAAATAAATAAATTAAATATAAATAAATAAAAAGAAATAGAAATACATAAAGAAATGTATAAAAAATAACAAATAATAAATACAACGCATCCTCCTCTTTCATCCTACATCATCGTGCATCATCGTGCATCACCGTGCGTCAATCTGCATCACCGTGCATCATCGTGCGTCATCGTGCATCAACCTGCATCATCCTGCATCATCCTGCATCATCCTGCTTCATCCTGAATCATCCTGCATCATCCTGCATCATCCTGCATCATCCTGCATCATCCTGCATCAGTCTGCGTTATCCTGCGTCATCCTGCATCAGTCTGCGTTATCCTCCATCATCCTGCTTCATACTGGCCCATCCTGATTCATGCTGTCCAATCTTGGCATATCATGAACAAAATAAATAAATAAATAGAAATAAATAAAAAGAAATAGAAATACATAAAGAAATGTATAAAACAAGTAACAAATAAATAAATACAACGCATCCTCCTCTTTCATCCTGCATCACCGTGCATCAATCTGCATCACCGTGCATCATCCTGTACCATCCTGCATCATCCTGCACCATCCTGCATCAACCTACATCATCCTGCATCATCCTTGCATCATCCTGCATCATCCTGCACATCCTGCATCATCCTGCATCATCCTGCTCAGTCTGCGTTATCCTGCATCATCCTGCATCAGTCTGCGTTATCCTGCTTCATACTGGCCCATCCTGATTCATGCTGTCCAATCTTGGCATATCATGAACAAAAATAAATAAATAAATAGAAATAAATAAAAAGAAATAGAAATACATAAAGAAATGTATAAAACAAGTAACAAATAAATAAATACAACGCATCCCTCCTCTTTCATCCTGCATCATCCTGCATCATCCTGCATCACCGTGCATCATCGTGCATCACCGTGCATCAATCTGAATCACCGTGCATCATCGTGCATCACCGTGCATCAATCTGCATCACCGTGCATCATCGTGCGTCATCGTGCATCAACCTGCATCATCCTGCATCATCCTGCATCAACCTGCATCATCCTGCATCATCCTGCATTATCCTGCATCATCCTGGATCATCCTGCATCATCCTGCATCATCCTGCATCATCCTGCATCATCCTGCATCATCCTGCATCATCCTGCATCATCCTGCATCATCCTGCATCATCCTGCATCAGTCGGCGTTATCCTGCATCATCCTGCATCAGTCTGCGTTATCCTGCTTCATACTGGCCCATCCTGATTCATGCTGTCCAATCTTGGCATATCATGAACAAAATAAATAAATAAATAGAAATAAATAAAAAGAAATAGAAATACATAAAGAAATGTATAAAACAAGTAACAAATAAATAAATACAACGCATCCTCCTCTTTCATCCTACATCATCGTGCATCATCGTGCATCACCGTGCATCAATCTGCATCACCGTGCATCATCGTGCATCAATCGTGCATCAACCTGCACCCATCCTGCATCATCCTGCATCATCCTGCATCATCCTGCATGATCCTGCATCATCCTGCATCATCCTGCATCATCCTGCATTATCCTGCATCATCCTGCATCATCCTGCATCATCCTGCATCATCCTGCATCATCCTGCATCATCGTGCATCAACCTGCATCATCCTGCGTCATCCTGCATCATCCTGCATCAGTCTGCGTTATCCTGCATCATCCTGCATCATCCTGCATCATCCTGCATCAGCCTGCATCATCCTGCATCAATCTGCATCACCGTGCATCATCGTGCGTCATCGTGCATCAACCTGCATCATCCTGCATCAATCCTGCATCAACCTGCATCATCCTGCATCATCCTGCATTATCCTGCATCATCCTGGATCATCCTGCATCATCCTGCATCATCCTGCAATCATCCTGCATCATCCTGCATCATCCTGCATCATCCTGCATCATCCTGCATCATCCTGCATCAGTCGGCGTTATCCTGCATCATCCTGCATCAGGTCTGCGTTATCCTGCTTCATACTGGCCCATCCTGATTCATGCTGTCCAATCTTGGCATATCATGAACAAAATAAATAAATAAATAGAAATAAATAAAAAGAAATAGAAATACATAAAGAAATGTATAAAACAAGTAACAAATAAATAAATACAACGCATCCTCCTCTTTCATCCTACATCATCGTGCATCATCGTGCATCACCGTGCATCAATCTGCATCACCGTGCATCATCGTGCATCATCGTGCATCAACCTGCACCATCCTGCATCATCCTGCATCATCCTGCATCATCCTGCATGATCCTGCATCATCCTGCATCATCCTGCATGATCCTGCATTATCCTGCATCATCCTGCATCATCCTGCGTCATCCTGCATCATCCTGCATCATCCTGCATCATCGTGCATCAACCTGCATCATCCTGCGTCATCCTGCATCATCCTGCATCAGTCCTGCGTTATCCTGCATCATCCTGCATCATCCTGCATCATCCTGCATCAGCCTGCATCATCCTGCATCACCCTGCATCATCCTGCATCATCCTGCATCATCCTGCATCAACCTGCATCATCCTGCATCATCCTGCATCATCCTGCATCATCCTGCATCATCCTGCGTCATCCTGCATCATCCTGCGTCATCCTGCATCATCCTGCATCATCCTGCATCATCGTGCATCATCCTGCATCATCCTGCATCAGTCTGCGTTATCCTGCATCATCCTGCATCAGTCTGCGTTATCCTGCATAATACTGGCCCATCCAGATTCATTGCTGTCAATCTTGCATATCATGAACAAAATAAATAAATAAATAGAAAAAAATAAAATAAATAGAAATACATAAAGAAATGTATAAAACAAGTAACAAATAAATAAATTCAACGCATCCTCCTCTTTCACCCTGCATCATCCTGCATCATCCTGCATCATCCTGCATCATCGTGCATCATCGTGCATCACCGTGCATCAATCTGCATCACCGTGCATCATCGTGCATCATCGTGCATCAACCTGCATCATCCTGCATCATCCTGCATCATCCTGCATCAACCTGCATCATCCTGCATCATCCTGCATCATCCTGCATCATCCTGCATCATCCTGCGTCATCCTGCATCATCCTGCGTCATCCTGCATCATCCTGCATCATCCTGCATCATCGTGCATCATCCTGCATCATCCTGCATCAGTCTGCGTTATCCTGCATCATCCTGCATCAGTCTGCGTTATCCTGCTTAATACTGGCCCATCCAGATTCATGCTGTCCAATCTTGGCATATCATGAACAAAATAAATAAATAAATAGAAAAAAATAAAATAAATAGAAATACATAAAGAAATGTATAAAACAAGTAACAAATAAATAAATTCAACGCATCCTCCTCTTTCACCCTGCATCATCCTGCATCATCCTGCATCATCCTGCATCATCGTGCATCATCGTGCATCACCGTGCATCAATCTGCATCACCGTGCATCATCGTGCATCATCGTGCATCAACCTGCATCATCCTGCATCATCCTGCATCATCCTGCATCATCCTGCATCATCCTGCATCATCCTGCATCATCCTGCATCATCCTGCATCATCCTACATCATCCTGCATCATCCTGCCTCATCCTGCATCATCCTGCCTCATTCTGCATCAGTCGGCGTTATCCTGCATCATCCTGCATCAGTCTGCGTTATCCTGCTTCATACTGGCCCATCCTGATTCATGCTGTCCAATCTTGGCATATCATGAACAAAATAAATAAATAAATAGAAATAAATAAAAAGAAATAGAAATACATAAAGAAATGTATAAAACAAGTAACAAATAAATAAATACAACGCATCCTCCTCTTTCATCCTACATCATCGTGCATCATCGTGCATCACCGTGCATCAATCTGCATCACCGTGCATCATCGTGCATCATCGTGCATCAACCTGCACCATCCTGCATCATCCTGCATCATCCTGCATCATCCTGCATGATCCTGCATCATCCTGCATCATCCTGCATGATCCTGCATTATCCTGCATCATCCTGCATCATCCTGCGTCATCCTGCATCATCCTGCATCATCCTGCATCATCGTGCATCAACCTGCATCATCCTGCGTCATCCTGCATCATCCTGCATCAGTCTGCGTTATCCTGCATCATCCTGCATCATCCTGCATCATCCTGCATCAGCCTGCATCATCCTGCATCACCCTGCATCATCCTGCATCATCCTGCATCATCCTGCATCAACCTGCATCATCCTGCATCATCCTGCATCATCCTGCATCATCCTGCATCATCCTGCGTCATCCTGCATCATCCTGCGTCATCCTGCATCATCCTGCATCATCCTGCATCATCGTGCATCATCCTGCATCATCCTGCATCAGTCTGCGTTATCCTGCATCATCCTGCATCAGTCTGCGTTATCCTGCTTAATACTGGCCCATCCAGATTCATGCTGTCCAATCTTGGCATATCATGAACAAAATAAATAAATAAATAGAAAAAAATAAAATAAATAGAAATACATAAAGAAATGTATAAAACAAGTAACAAATAAATAAATTCAACGCATCCTCCTCTTTCACCCTGCATCATCCTGCATCATCCTGCATCATCCTGCATCATCGTGCATCATCGTGCATCACCGTGCATCAATCTGCATCACCGTGCATCATCGTGCATCATCGTGCATCAACCTGCATCATCCTGCATCATCCTGCATCATCCTGCATCATCCTGCATCATCCTGCATCATCCTGCATCATCCTGCATCATCCTGCATCATCCTACATCATCCTGCATCATCCTGCCTCATCCTGCATCATCCTGCCTCATTCTGCATCATCCTGCATCATCCTGCATCATCCTGCATCATCCTGCATCATCCTGCATCATCCTGCATCATCCTGCATCATCCTGCATCATCCTGCATCATCCTGCATCATCCTGCATCAGTCTGCGTTATCCTGCATCAGTCTGCGTTATCCTCCATCATCCTGCTTCATACTGGCCCATCCTGATTCATGCTGTCCAATCTTGGCATATCATGAACAAAATAAATAAATAAATAGAAATAAATAAAAAGAAATAGAAATACATAAAGAAATGTATAAAACAAGTAACAAATAAATAAATACAACGCATCCTCCTCTTTCATCCTGCATCATCCTGCATCAACCTGCATCATCCTGCATCATCCTGCATCATCCTGCATCATCCTGCATCATCCTGCATCATCCTGCATCATCCTGCATCATTCTACATCATCCTGCATCATCCTGCCTCATCCTGCATCATCCTGCCTCATTCTGCATCATCCTGCATCATCCTGCATCATCCTGCATCATCCTGCATCATCCTGCATCATCCTGCATCATCCTGCATCATCCTGCATCATCCTGCATCATCCTGCATCAGTCTGCGTTATCCTGCATCAGTCTGCGTTATCCTCCATCATCCTGCTTCATACTGGCCCATCCTGATTCATGCTGTCCAATCTTGGCATATCATGAACAAAATAAATAAATAAATAGAAATAAATAAAAAGAAATAGAAATACATAAAGAAATGTATAAAACAAGTAACAAATAAATAAATACAACGCATCCTCCTCTTTCATCCTGCATCATCCTGCATCAACCTGCATCATCCTGCATCATCCTGCATCATCCTGCATCATCCTGCATCATCCTGCATCATCCTGCATCATCCTGCATCATCCTACATCATCCTGCATCATCCTGCCTCATCCTGCATCATCCTGCCTCATTCTGCATCATCCTGCATCATCCTGCATCATCCTGCATCATCCTGCATCATCCTGCATCATCCTGCATCATCCTGCATCATCCTGCATCATCCTGCATCATCCTGCATCAGTCTGCGTTATCCTGCATCAGTCTGCGTTATCCTCCATCATCCTGCTTCATACTGGCCCATCCTGATTCATGCTGTCCAATCTTGGCATATCATGAACAAAATAAATAAATAAATAGAAATAAATAAAAAGAAATAGAAATACATAAAGAAATGTATAAAACAAGTAACAAATAAATAAATACAACGCATCCTCCTCTTTCATCCTACATCATCGTGCATCATCGTGCATCACCGTGCATCAATCTGCATCACCGTGCATCATGGTGCGTCATCGTGCATCAACCTGCATCATCCTGCATCATCCTGCATCATCCTGCATCATCCTGCATCATCCTGCATCATCCTGCATCATCCTGCATCATCCTGCATCATCCTGCATCATCCTGCATCATCCTGCATCAGTCTGCGTTATCCTGCATCATCCTGCATCAGTCTACGTTATCCTGCTTCATACTGGCCCATCCTGATTCATGCTGTCCAATCTTGGCATATCATGAACAAAATAAATAAATAAATAGAAATAAATAAAAAGAAATAGAAATACATAAAGAAATGTATAAAACAAGTAACAAATAAATAAATACAACGCATCCTCCTCTTTCATCCTGCATCATCCTGCATCAATCTGCATCATCGTGCATCATCGTGCATCACCGTGCATCAATCTGCATCACCGTGCATCATCGTGCATCATCGTGCATCAACCTGCATCATCCTGCATCATCCTGCATCATCATGCATCATCCTGCATCATCCTGCATCATCCTGCATCATCCTGCTTCATCCTGCATCATCCTGCATCATCCTGCATCATCCTGCATCATCCTGCATCATACTGCATCATCCTGCATCATCCTGCATCATCGTGCATCATCCTGCATCATCCTGCATCAGTCTGCGTTATCCTGCATCAGTCTGCGTTATCCTCCATCATCCTGCTTCATACTGGCCCATCCTGATTCATGCTGTCCAATCTTGGCATATCATGAACAAAATAAATAAATAAATAGAAATAAATAAAAAGAAATAGAAATACATAAAGAAATGTATAAAAAAATAACAAATAAATAAATACAACGCATCCTCCTCTTTCATCCTACATCATCGTGCATCATCGTGCATCACCGTGCATCAATCTGCATCACCGTGCATCATGGTGCGTCATCGTGCATCAACCTGCATCATTCTGCATCATCCTGCATCATCCTGCATCATCCTGCATCATCCTGCATCATCCTGCATCATCCTGCATCATCCTGCATCATCCTGCATCATCCTGCATCATCCTGCATCAGTCTGCGTTATCCTGCATCATCCTGCATCAGTCTACGTTATCCTGCTTCATACTGGCCCATCCTGATTCATGCTGTCCAATCTTGGCATATCATGAACAAAATAAATAAATAAATAGAAATAAATAAAAAGAAATAGAAATACATAAAGAAATGTATAAAACAAGTAACAAATAAATAAATACAACGCATCCTCCTCTTTCATCCTGCATCATCCTGCATCAACCTGCATCATCGTGCATCATCGTGCATCACCGTGCATCAATCTGCATCACCGTGCATCATCGTGCATCATCGTGCATCCACCTGCATCATCCTGCATCATCCTGCATCATCCTGCATCATCCTGCATCATCCTGCATCATCCTGCATCATCCTGCATCATCCTGCATCATCCAGCATCATCCTGCATCATCCTGCATCATCCTGCATCATCCTGCATCATCCTGCATCATCCTGCATCATCCTGCATCATCCTGCATCATCCTGCATCATCCTGCATCATCCTGCATCATCCTGCATCATCCTGCATCATCCTGCATCATCCTGCATCAGTCTGCGTTATCCTGCATCAGTCTGCGTTATCCTCCATCATCCTGCTTCATACTGGCCCATCCTGATTCATGCTGTCCAATCTTGGCATATCATGAACAAAATAAATAAATAAATAGAAATAAATAAAAAGAAATAGAAATACATAAAGAAATGTATAAAACAAGTAACAAATAAATAAATTCAACGCATCCTCCTCTTTCACCCTGCATCATCCTGCATCATCCTGCATCATCCTGCATCATCCTGCATCATCCTGCATCAGTCTGCGTTATCCTGCATCAGTCTGCGTTATCCTCCATCATCCTGCTTCATACTGGCCCATCCTGATTCATGCTGTCCAATCTTGGCATATCATGAACAAAATAAATAAATAAATAAATATAAATAAATAAAAAGAAATAGAAATACATAAAGAAATGTATAAAAAATTAACAAATAAATAAATACAACGCATCCTCCTCTTTCATCCTACATCATCGTGCATCATCGTGCACTACCGTGCATCAATCTGCATCACCGTGCATCATGGTGCGTCATCGTGCATCAACCTGCATCATCCTGCATCATCCTGCATCATCCTGCATCATCCTGCATCATCCTGCATCATCCTGCATGATCCTGCATCATCCTGCATCAGTCTGCGTTATCCTGCATCATCCTGCATCAGTCTACGTTATCCTGCTTCATACTGGCCCATCCTGATTCATGCTGTCCAATCTTGGCATATCATGAACAAAATAAATAAATAAATAGAAATAAATAAAAAGAAATAGAAATACATAAAGAAATGTATAAAACAAGTAACAAATAAATAAATACAACGCATCCTCCTCTTTCATCCTACATCATCGTGCATCATCGTGCACTACCGTGCATCAATCTGCATCACCGTGCATCATGGTGCGTCATCGTGCATCAACCTGCATCATCCTGCATCATCCTGCATCATCCTGCATCATCCTGCATCATCCTGCATCATCCTGCATGATCCTGCATGATCCTGCATCATCCTGCATCATCCTGCATCAGTCTGCGTTATCCTGCATCATCCTGCATCAGTCTACGTTATCCTGCTTCATACTGGCCCATCCTGATTCATGCTGTCCAATCTTGGCATATCATGAACAAAATAAATAAATAAATAGAAATAAATAAAAAGAAATAGAAATACATAAAGAAATGTATAAAACAAGTAACAAATAAATAAATACAACGCATCCTCCTCTTTCATCCTGCATCATCCTGCATCAACCTGCATCATCGTGCATCATCGTGCATCACCGTGCATCAATCTGCATCACCGTGCATCATCGTGCATCATCGTGCATCATCCTGCATCATCCTGCATCATCCTGCATCATCCTGCATCATCCTGCATCATCCTGCATCATCCTGCATCATCCTGCATCATCCTGCATCATCGTGCATCATCCTGCATCATCCTGCATCATCCTGCATCATCCTGCATCATCGTGCGTCATCGTGCATCAACCTGCATCATCCTGCATCATCCTGCATCATCCTGCATCATCCTGCATCATCGTGCATCATCCTGCATCATCCTGCATCAGTCTGCGTTATCCTACATCATCCTGCATCAGTCTGCCTTATCCTGCTTAATACTGGCCCATCCTGATTCATGCTGTCCAATCTTGGCATATCATGAAAAAAATAAAAAAATAAATAGAAATAAATAAAAAGAAATAGAAATACATAAAGAAATGTATAAAACAAGTAACAAATAAATAAATACAACGCATCCTCCTCTTTCATCCTGCATCATCCTGCATCATCCTGCATCATCCTGCATCATCGTGCATCATCGTGCATCACCGTGCATCAATCTGCATCACCGTGCATCATCGTGCATCATCGTGCATCAACCTGCATCATCCTGCATCAACCTGCATCATCCTGCATCATCCTGCATCATCCTGCATCATCCTGCATCATCCTGCATCATCCTGCATCATCCTGCATCATCCTGCATCATTCTGCATCATCCTGCATCATCCTGCATCATCCTGCATCATCCTGCATCATCCTGCATCAGTCTGCGTTATCCTTCATCAGTCTGCGTTATCCTCCATCATCCTGCTTCATACTGGCCCATCCTGATTCATGCTGTCCAATCTTGGCATATCATGAACAAAATAAATAAATAAATAGAAATAAATAAAAAGAAATAGAAATACATAAAGAAATGTATAAAACAAATAACAAATAAATAAATTCAACGCATCCTCCTCTTTCATCCTGCATCATCCTGCATCATCCTGCATCATCCTGCATCATCGTGCATCACCGTGCATCAATCTGCATCACCGTGCATCATCGTGCATCATCGTGCATCAACCTGCATCATCCTGCATCATCCTGCATCATCCTGCATCAT
Source organism: Actinernus sp. WN-2022 (assembly GCA_030867875.1). Classification (NCBI taxonomy): domain Eukaryota; kingdom Metazoa; phylum Cnidaria; class Anthozoa; order Actiniaria; family Actinernidae; genus Actinernus; species Actinernus sp. WN-2022. Next base: position 10,388 of record JAOWCC010001408.1, read on the forward strand.
CCTGCATCATCCTGCATCATCCTGCATCATTCTGCATCATCCTGCATCATCCTGCATCATCCTGCATCATCCTGCATCATCCTGCATCATCCTGCATCAGTCTGCGTTATCCTGCATCAGTCTGCGTTATCCTCCATCATCCTGCTTCATACTGGCCCATCCTGATTCATGCTGTCCAATCTTGGCATATCATGAACAAAATAAATAAGTAAATAGAAATAAATAAAAAGAAATAGAAATACATAAAGAAATGTATAAAACAAATAACAAATAAATAAATTCAACGCATCCTCCTCTTTCATCCTGCATCATCCTGCATCATCCTGCATCATCCTGCATCATCGTGCATCATCGTGCATCACCGTGCTTCAATCTGCATCACCGTGCATCATCGTGTATCATCGTGCATCAACCTGCATCATCCTGCATCATCCTGCATCATCCTGCATCATCCTGCATCATCCTGCATCATCCTGCATCATCCTGCATCATCCTGCATCATCCTGCATCATCCTGCATCATCCTGCATCATCCTGCATCATCCTGCATCATTCTGCATCATCCTGCATCATCCTGCATCATCGTGCATCATCCTGCATCATCCTGCATCATCCTGCATCATCCTGCATCAGTCTGCGTTATCCTGCGTTATCCTGCATCAGTCTGCGTTATCCTCCATCATCCTGCTTCATACTGGCCCATCCTGATTCATGCTGTCCAATCTTGGCATATCATGAACAAAATAAATAAATAAATAGAAATAAATAAAAAGAAATAGAAATACATAAAGAAATGTATAAAACAAGTAACAAATAAATAAATACAACGCATCCTCCTCTTTCATCCTACATCATCGTGCATCATCGTGCATCACCGTGCATCAATCTGCATCACCGTGCATCATCGTGCGTCATCGTGCATCAACCTGCATCATCCTGCATCATTCTGCATCATCCTGCATAATCCTGCATCATCCTGCATCATCCTGCATCATCCTGCATCATCCTGCATCATCCTGCATCAGTCTGCGTTATCCTGCAACATCCTGCATCAGTCTGCGTTATCCCGCTTAATACTGGCCCATCCTGATTCATGCTGTCCAATCTTGGCATATCATGAACAAAATAAATAAATAAATAGAAATAAATAAAAAGAAATAGAAATACATAAAGAAATGTATAAAACAAGTAACAAATAAATAAATTCAACGCATCCTCCTCTTTCACCCTGCATCATCCTGCATCATCCTGCATCATCCTGCATCATCCTGCATCATCCTGCATCAGTCTGCGTTATCCTGCATCAGTCTGCGTTATCCTCCATCATCCTGCTTCATACTGGCCCATCCTGATTCATGCTGTCCAATCTTGGCATATCATGAACAAAATAAATAAATAAATAGAAATAAATAAAAAGAAATGTATAAAAAATTAACAAATAAATAAATACAACGCATCCTCCTCTTTCATCCTACATCATCGTGCATCAACGTGCATCACCGTGCATCAATCTGCATCACCGTGCATCATCGTGCATCATCGTGCATCAACCTGCATCATCCTGCATCATCCTGCATCATCCTGCATCATCCTGCATCATCCTGCATCATCCTGCATCATCCTGCATCATCCTGCATCATCCTGCATCATCCTGCATCATCCTGCATCAGTCTGCGTTATCCTGCATCATCCTGCATCAGTCTACGTTATCCTGCTTCATACTGGCCCATCCTGATTCATGCTGTCCAATCTTGGCATATCATGAACAAAATAAATAAATAAATAGAAATAAATAAAAAGAAATAGAAATACATAAAGAAATGTATAAAACAAGTAACAAATAAATAAATACAACGCATCCTCCTCTTTCATCCTGCATCATCCTGCATCAACCTGCATCATCGTGCATCATCGTGCATCACCGTGCATCAATCTGCATCACCGTGCATCATCGTGCATCATCGTGCATCAACCTGCATCATCCTGCATCATCCTGCATCATCCTGCATCATCCTGCATCATCCTGCATCATCCTGCATCATCCTGCATCATCCTGCATCATCCAGCATCATCCTGCATCATCCTGCATCATCCTGCATCATCCTGCATCATCCTGCATCATCCTGCATCATCCTGCATCATCCTGCATCATCCTGCATCATCCTGCATCATCGTGCATCATCCTGCATCATCCTGCATCAGTCTGCGTTATCCTGCATCAGTCTGCGTTATCCTCCATCATCCTGCTTCATACTGTCCCATCCTGATTCATGCTGTCCAATCTTGGCATATCATGAACAAAATAAATAAATAAATAGAAATAAATAAAAAGAAATAGAAATACATAAAGAAATGTATAAAACAAGTAACAAATAAATAAATTCAACGCATCCTCCTCTTTCACCCTGCATCATCCTGCATCATCCTGCATCATCCTGCATCATCCTGCATCATCCTGCATCAGTCTGCGTTATCCTGCATCAGTCTGCGTTATCCTCCATCATCCTGCTTCATACTGGCCCATCCTGATTCATGCTGTCCAATCTTGGCATATCATGAACAAAATAAATAAATAAATATAAATAAATAAAAAGAAATAGAAATACATAAAGAAATGTATAAAACAAGTAACAAATAAATAAATACAACGCATCCTCCTCTTTCAACCTGCATCATCCTGCATCAACCTGCATCATCGTGCATCATCGTGCATCACCGTGCATCAATCTGCATCACCGTGCATCATGGTGCGTCATCGTGCATCAACCTGCATCATCCTGCATCATCCTGCATCATCCTGCATCATCCTGCATCATCCTGCATCATCCTGCATCATCCTGCATCATCCTGCATCATCCTGCATCATCCTGCATCATCCTGCATCATCCTGCATCAGTCTGCGTTATCCTGCATCATCCTGCATCAGTCTACGTTATCCTGCTTCATACTGGCCCATCCTGATTCATGCTGTCCAATCTTGGCATATCATGAACAAAATAAATAAATAAATAGAAATAAATAAAAAGAAATAGAAATACATAAAGAAATGTATAAAACAAGTAACAAATAAATAAATACAACGCATCCTCCTCTTTCATCCTGCATCATCGTGCATCAACCTGCATCATCCTGCATCATCCTGCATCATCCTGCATCATCCTGCATCATCCTGCATCATCCTGCATCATCCTGCATCATCCTGCATCATCCAGCATCATCCTGCATCATCCTGCATCATCCTGCATCATCCTGCATCATCCTGCATCATCCTGCATCATCCTGCATCATCCTGCATCATCCTGCATCATCCTGCATCATCCTGCATCATCCTGCATCATCCTGCATCATCGTGCATCATCCTGCATCATCCTGCATCAGTCTGCGTTATCCTGCATCAGTCTGCGTTATCCTCCATCATCCTGCTTCATACTGGCCCATCCTGATTCATGCTGTCCAATCTTGGCATATCATGAACAAAATAAATAAATAAATAGAAATAAATAAAAAGAAATAGAAATACATAAAGAAATGTATAAAACAAGTAACAAATAAATAAATTCAACGCATCCTCCTCTTTCACCCTGCATCATCCTGCATCATCCTGCATCATCCTGCATCATCCTGCATCATCCTGCATCAGTCTGCGTTATCCTGCATCAGTCTGCGTTATCCTCCATCATCCTGCTTCATACTGGCCCATCCTGATTCATGCTGTCCAATCTTGGCATATCATGAACAAAATAAATAAATAAATATAAATAAATAAAAAGAAATAGAAATACATAAAGAAATGTATAAAACAAGTAACAAATAAATAAATACAACGCATCCTCCTCTTTCATCCTGCATCATCCTGCATCATCCTGCATCAACCTGCATCATCCTGCATCATCCTGCATCATCCTGCATCATCCTGCATCATCCTGCATCATCCTGCATCATCCTGCATCATCCTGCATCATCCTGCATCATCCTGCATCATCCTGCATCATCCTGCATCATCCTGCATCATCCTGCATCATCCTGCATCAGTCGGCGTTATCCTGCATCATCCTGCATCAGTCTGCGTTATCCTGCTTCATACTGGCCCATCCTGATTCATGCTGTCCAATCTTGGCATATCATGAACAAAATAAATAAATAAATAGAAATAAATAAAAAGAAATAGAAATACATAAAGAAATGTATAAAACAAGTAACAAATAAATAAATACAACGCATCCTCCTCTTTCATCCTACATCATCGTGCATCATCGTGCATCACCGTGCATCAATCTGCATCACCGTGCATCATCGTGCATCATCGTGCATCATCGTGCATCAACCTGCACCATCCTGCATCATCCTGCATCATCCTGCATCATCCTGCATCATCCTGCATCATCCTGCATCAGTCTGCGTTATCCTGATTCATGCTGTCCAATCTTGGCATATCATGAACAAAATAAATAAATAAATAGAAATAAATAAAAATAAATAGAAATACATAAAGAAATGTATAAAAAAATAACAAATAAATAAATACAACGCATCCTCCTCTTTCATCCTACATCATCGTGCATCATCGTGCATCACCGTGCATCAATCTGCATCACCGTGCATCATCGTGCGTCATCGTGCATCAACCTGCATCATCCTGCATCATCCTGCATCATCCTGCATCATCCTGCATCATCCTACATCATCCTGCATCATCCTGCATCATCCTGCATCATCCTGCATCAGTCTGCGTTATCCTGCGTCATCCTGCATCAGTCTGCGTTATCCTCCATCATCCTGCTTCATACTGGCCCATCCTGATTCATGCTGTCCAATCTTGGCATATCATGAACAAAATAAATAAATAAATAGAAATAAATAAAAAGAAATAGAAATACATAAAGAAATGTATAAAACAAGTAACAAATAAATAAATACAACGCATCCTCCTCTTTCATCCTGCATCACCGTGCATCAATCTGCATCACCGTGCATCATCCTGTACCATCCTGCATCATCCTGCACCATCCTGCATCAACCTACATCATCCTGCATCATCCTGCATCATCCTGCATCATCCTGCATCATCCTGCATCAGTCTGCGTTATCCTGCATCATCCTGCATCAGTCTGCCTTATCCTGCTTCATACTGGCCCATCCTGATTCATGCTGTCCAATCTTGGCATATCATGAACAAAATAAATAAATAAATAGAAATAAATAAAAAGAAATAGAAATACATAAAGAAATGTATAAAACAAGTAACAAATAAATAAATACAACGCATCCTCCTCTTTCATCCTGCATCATCCTGCATCATCCTGCATCACCGTGCATCATCGTGCATCACCGTGCATCAATCTGAATCACCGTGCATCATCGTGCATCACCGTGCATCAATCTGCATCACCGTGCATCATCGTGCGTCATCGTGCATCAACCTGCATCATCCTGCATCATCCTGCATCAACCTGCATCATCCTGCATCATCCTGCATTATCCTGCATCATCCTGGATCATCCTGCATCATCCTGCATCATCCTGCATCATCCTGCATCATCCTGCATCATCCTGCATCATCCTGCATCATCCTGCATCAGTCGGCGTTATCCTGCATCATCCTGCGTCAGTCTGCGTTATCCTGCTTCATACTGGCCCATCCTGATTCATGCTGTCCAATCTTGGCATATCATGAACAAAATAAATAAATAAATAGAAATAAATAAAAAGAAATAGAAATACATAAAGAAATGTATAAAACAAGTAACAAATAAATAAATACAACGCATCCTCCTCTTTCATCCTACATCATCGTGCATCATCGTGCATCACCGTGCATCAATCTGCATCACCGTGCATCATCGTGCATCATCGTGCATCAACCTGCACCATCCTGCATCATCCTGCATCATCCTGCATCATCCTGCATGATCCTGCATCATCCTGCATCATCCTGCATCATCCTGCATTATCCTGCATCATCCTGCATCATCCTGCGTCATCCTGCATCATCCTGCATCATCGTGCATCAACCTGCATCATCCTGCGTCATCCTGCATCATCCTGCATCAGTCTGCGTTATACTGCATCATCCTGCATCATCCTGCATCATCCTGCATCAGCCTGCATCATCCTGCATCACCCTGCATCATCCTGCATCATCCTGCATCATCCTGCATCAACCTGCATCATCCTGCATCATCCTGCATCATCCTGCATCATCCTGCATCATCCTGCGTCATCCTGCATCATCCTGCGTCATCCTGCATCATCCTGCATCATCCTGCATCATCCTGCATCATCCTGCATCAGTCTGCGTTATCCTGCATCATCCTGCATCAGTCTGCGTTATCCTGCTTAATACTGGCCCATCCAGATTCATGCTGTCCAATCTTGGCATATCATGAACAAAATAAATAAATAAATAGAAAAAAAAAAAAAAATAGAAATACATAAAGAAATGTATAAAACAAGTAACAAATAAATAAATTCAACGCATCCTCCTCTTTCACCCTGCATCATCCTGCATCATCCTGCATCATCCTGCATCATCGTGCATCATCGTGCATCACCGTGCATCAATCTGCATCACCGTGCATCATCGTGCATCATCGTGCATCAACCTGCATCATCCTGCATCATCCTGCATCATCCTGCATCATCCTGCATCATCCTGCATCATCCTGCATCATCCTGCATCATCCTGCATCATCCTGCATCATCCTGCATCATCCTACATCATCCTGCATCATCCTGCCTCATCCTGCATCATCCTGCCTCATTCTGCATCATCCTGCATCATCCTGCATCATCCTGCATCATCCTGCATCATCCTGCATCATCCTGCATCATCCTGCATCATCCTGCATCATCCTGCATCAGTCTGCGTTATCCTGCATCAGTCTGCGTTATCCTCCATCATCCTGCTTCATACTGGCCCATCCTGATTCATGCTGTCCAATCTTGGCATATCATGAACAAAATAAATAAATAAATAGAAATAAATAAAAAGAAATAGAAATACATAAAGAAATGTATAAAAAATTAACAAATAAATAAATACAACGCATCCTCCTCTTTCATCCTACATCATCGTGCATCATCGTGCATCACCGTGCATCAATCTGCATCACCGTGCATCATGGTGCGTCATCGTGCATCAACCTGCATCATCCTGCATCATCCTGCATCATCCTGCATCATCCTGCATCATCCTGCATCATCCTGCATCATCCTGCATCATCCTGCATCATCCTGCATCATCCTGCATCATCCTGCATCATCCTGCATCAGTCTGCGTTATCCTGCATCATCCTGCATCAGTCTACGTTATCCTGCTTCATACTGGCCCATCCTGATTCATGCTGTCCAATCTTGGCATATCATGAACAAAATAAATAAATAAATAGAAATAAATAAAAAGAAATAGAAATACATAAAGAAATGTATAAAACAAGTAACAAATAAATAAATACAACGCATCCTCCTCTTTCATCCTGCATCATCGTGCATCACCGTGCATCAATCTGCATCACCGTGCATCATCGTGCGTCATCGTGCTTCAACCTGCATCATCCTGCATCATTCTGCATCATCCTGCATAATCCTGCATCATCCTGCATCATCCTGCATCATCCTGCATCATCCTGCATCAGTCTGCGTTATCCTGCATCAGTCTGCGTTATCCTCCATCATCCTGCTTCATACTGGCCCATCCTGATTCATGCTGTCCAATCTTGGCATATCATGAACAAAATAAATAAATAAATAGAAATAAATAAAAAGAAATAGAAATACATAAAGAAATGTATAAAAAATTAACAAATAAATAAATACAACGCATCCTCCTCTTTCATCCTACATCATCGTGCATCATCGTGCATCACCGTGCATCAATCTGCATCACCGTGCATCATGGTGCGTCATCGTGCATCAACCTGCATCATCCTGCATCATCCTGCATCATCCTGCATCATCCTGCATCATCCTGCATCATCCTGCATCATCCTGCATCATCCTGCATCATCCTGCATCAGTCTGCGTTATCCTGCATCATCCTGCATCAGTCTACGTTATCCTGCTTCATACTGGCCCATCCTGATTCATGCTGTCCAATCTTGGCATATCATGAACAAAATAAATAAATAAATAGAAATAAATAAAAAGAAATAGAAATGCATAAAGAAATGTATAAAACAAGTAACAAATAAATAAATACAACGCATCCTCCTCTTTCATCCTGCATCATCCTGCATCAACCTGCATCATCGTGCATCATCGTGCATCACCGTGCATCAATCTGCATCACCGTGCATCATCGTGCATCATCGTGCATCAACCGGCATCATCCTGCATCATCCTGCATCATCCTGCATCATCCTGCATCATCCTGCATCATCCTGCCTCATCCTGCATCATCCTGCATCATCCAGCATCATCCTGCATCATCCTGCATCATCCTGCATCATCCTGCATCATCCTGCATCATCCTGCATCATCCTGCATCATCCTGCATCATCCTGCATCATCCTGCATCATCCTGCATCATCCTGCATCATCCTGCATCAGTCTGCGTTATCCTGCATCAGTCTGCGTTATCCTCCATCATCCTGCTTCATACTGGCCCATCCTGATTCATGCTGTCCAATCTTGGCATATCATGAACAAAATAAATAAATAAATAGAAATAAATAAAAAGAAATAGAAATACATAAAGAAATGCATAAAACAAGTAACAAATAAATAAATTCAACGCATCCTCCTCTTTCACCCTGCATCATCCTGCATCATCCTGCATCATCCTGCATCATCCTGCATCATCCTGCATCATCCTGCATCAGTCTGCGTTATCCTGCATCAGTCTGCGTTATCCTCCATCATCCTGCTTCATACTGGCCCATCCTGATTCATGCTGTCCAATCTTGGCATATCATGAACAAAATAAATAAATAAATAAATATAAATAAATAAAAAGAAATAGAAATACATAAAGATATGTATAAAAAATTAACAAATAAATAAATACAACGCATCCTCCTCTTTCATCCTACATCATCGTGCATCATCGTGCATCACCGTGCATCAATCTGCATCACCGTGCATCATGGTGCGTCATCGTGCATCAACCTGCATTATCCTGCATCATCCTGCATCATCCTGCATCATCCTGCATCATCCTGCATCATCCTGCATCATCCTGCATGATCCTGCATCATCCTGCATCATCCTGCATCAGTCTGCGTTATCCTGCATCATCCTGCATCAGTCTACGTTATCCTGCTTCATACTGGCCCATCCTGATTCATGCTGTCCAATCTTGGCATATCATGAACAAAATAAATAAATAAATAGAAATAAATAAAAAGAAATATAAATACATAAAGAAATGTATAAAACAAGTAACAAATAAATAAATACAACGCATCCTCCTCTTTCATCCTGCATCATCCTGCATCAACCTGCATCATCGTGCATCATCGTGCATCACCGTGCATCAATCTGCATCACCGTGCATCATCGTGCATCATCGTGCATCATCCTGCATCATCCTGCATCATCCTGCATCATCGTGCATCATCGTGCATCACCGTGCATCAATCTGCATCACCGTGCATCATCGTGCATCAACCTGCATCATCCTGCATCATCCTGCATCATCCTGCATCATCCTGCATCATCCTGCATCATCCTGCATCATCCTGCATCATCCTGCCTCATCCTGCATCATCCTGCCTCATCCTGCATCATCCTGCATCATCCTGCATCATCCTGCATCATCCTGCATCATCCTGCATCATCCTGCATCATCCTGCATCATCCTGCATCATCGTGCATCATCCTGCATCATCCTGCATCAGTCTGCGTTATCCTGCATCAGTCTGCGTTAACCTCCATCATCCTGCTTCATACTGGCCCATCCTGATTCATGCTGTCCAATCTTGGCATATCATGAACAAAATAAATAAATAAATAGAAATAAATAAAAAGAAATAGAAATACATAAAGAAATGTATAAAACAAGTAACAAATAAATAAATACAACGCATCCTCCTCTTTCATCCTACATCATCGTGCATCATCGTGCATCACCGTGCATCAATCTGCATCACCGTGCATCATGGTGCGTCATCGTGCATCAACCTGCATCATCCTGCATCATCCTGCATCATCCTGCATCATCCTGCATCATCCTGCATCATCCTGCATCATCCTGCATCATCCTGCATGATCCTGCATCATCCTGCATCATCCTGCATCAGTCTGCGTTATCCTGCATCATCCTGCATCAGTCTACGTTATCCTGCTTCATACTGGCCCATCCTGATTCATGCTGTCCAATCTTGGCATATCATGAACAAAATAAATAAATAAATAGAAATAAATAAAAAGAAATATAAATACATAAAGAAATGTATAAAACAAGTAACAAATAAATAAATACAACGCATCCTCCTCTTTCATCCTGCATCATCCTGCATCAACCTGCATCATCGTGCATCATCGTGCATCACCGTGCATCAATCTGCATCACCGTGCATCATCGTGCATCATCGTGCATCATCCTGCATCATCCTGCATCATCCTGCATCATCGTGCATCATCGTGCATCACCGTGCATCAATCTGCATCACCGTGCATCATCGTGCATCAACCTGCATCATCCTGCATCATCCTGCATCATCCTGCATCATCCTGCATCATCCTGCATCATCCTGCATCATCCTGCATCATCCTGCCTCATCCTGCATCATCCTGCCTCATCCTGCATCATCCTGCATCATCCTGCATCATCCTGCATCATCCTGCATCATCCTGCATCATCCTGCATCATCCTGCATCATCCTGCATCATCCTGCATCAGTCTGCGTTATCCTGCATCAGTCTGCGTTAACCTCCATCATCCTGCTTCATACTGGCCCATCCTGATTCATGCTGTCCAATCTTGGCATATCATGAACAAAATAAATAAATAAATAGAAATAAATAAAAAGAAATAGAAATACATAAAGAAATGTATAAAACAAGTAACAAATAAATAAATACAACGCATCCTCCTCTTTCATCCTACATCATCGTGCATCATCGTGCATCACCGTGCATCAATCTGCATCACCGTGCATCATGGTGCGTCATCGTGCATCAACCTGCATCATCCTGCATCATCCTGCATCATCCTGCATCATCCTGCATCATCCTGCATCATCCTGCATCATCCTGCATCATCCTGCATCATCCTGCATCATCCTGCATCATCCTGCATCAGTCTGCGTTATCCTGCATCATCCTGCATCAGTCTACGTTATCCTGCTTCATACTGGCCCATCCTGATTCATGCTGTCCAATCTTGGCATATCATGAACAAAATAAATAAATAAATAGAAATAAATAAAAAGAAATAGAAATACATAAAGAAATGTATAAAACAAGTAACAAATAAATAAATACAACGCATCCTCCTCTTTCATCCTGCATCATCCTGCATCAACCTGCATCATCGTGCATCATCGTGCATCACCGTGCATCAATCTGCATCACCGTGCATCATCGTGCATCATCGTGCATCAACCTGCATCATCCTGCATCATCCTGCATCATCATGCATCATCCTGCATCATCCTGCATCATCCTGCATCATCCTGCATCATCCTGCATCATCCTGCATCATCCTGCATCATCCTGCATCATACTGCATCATCCTGCATCATCCTGCATCATCGTGCATCATCCTGCATCATCCTGCATCAGTCTGCGTTATCCTGCATCAGTCTGCGTTATCCTCCATCATCCTGCTTCATACTGGCCCATCCTGATTCATGCTGTCCAATCTTGGCATATCATGAACAAAATAAATAAATAAATAGAAATAAATAAAAAGAAATAGAAATACATAAAGAAATGTATAAAACATTAACAAATAAATAAATACAACGCATCCTCCTCTTTCATCCTACATCATCGTGCATCATCGTGCATCACCGTGCATCAATCTGCATCACCGTGCATCATCGTGCGTCATCGTGCATCAACCTGCATCATCCTGCATCATTCTGCATCATCCTGCATAATCCTGCATCATCCGGCATCATCCTGCATCATCCTGCATCATCCTGCATCAGTCTGCGTTATCCTGCATCAGTCTGCGTTATCCTCCATCATCCTGCTTCATATTGGCCCATCCTGATTCATGCTGTCCAATCTTGGCATATCATGAACAAAATAAATAAATAAATAGAAATAAATAAAAAGAAATAGAAATACATAAAGAAATGTATAAAAAAATAACAAATAAATAAATACAACGCATCCTCCTCTTTCATCCTACATCATCGTGCATCATCGTGCATCACCGTGCATCAATCTGCATCACCGTGCATCATGGTGCGTCATCGTGCATCAACCTGCATCATTCTGCATCATCCTGCATCATCCTGCATCATCCTGCATCATCCTGCATCATCCTGCATCATCCTGCATCATCCTGCATCATCCTGCATCATCCTGCATCATCCTGCATCATCCTGCATCATCCTGCATCAGTCTGCGTTATCCTGCATCATCCTGCATCAGTCTACGTTATCCTGCTTCATACTGGCCCATCCTGATTCATGCTGTCCAATCTAGGCATATCATGAACAAAATAAATAAATAAATAGAAATAAATAAAAAGAAATAGAAATACATAAAGAAATGTATAAAACAAGTAACAAATAAATAAATACAACGCATCCTCCTCTTTCATCCTGCATCATCCTGCATCAACCTGCATCATCGTGCATCATCGTGCATCACCGTGCATCAATCTGCATCACCGTGCATCATCGTGCATCATCGTGCATCATCCTGCATCATCCTGCATCATCCTGCATCATCGTGCATCATCGTGCATCACCGTGCATCAATCTGCATCACCGTGCATCATCGTGCATCAACCTGCATCATCCTGCATCATCCTGCATCATCCTGCATCATCCTGCATCATCCTGCATCATCCTGCATCATCCTGCATCATCCTGCCTCATCCTGCATCATCCTGCCTCATCCTGCATCATCCTGCATCATCCTGCATCATCCTGCATCATCCTGCATCATCCTGCATCATCCTGCATCATCCTGCATCATCCTGCATCATCCTGCATCAGTCTGCGTTATCCTGCATCAGTCTGCGTTAACCTCCATCATCCTGCTTCATACTGGCCCATCCTGATTCATGCTGTCCAATCTTGGCATATCATGAACAAAATAAATAAATAAATAGAAATAAATAAAAAGAAATAGAAATACATAAAGAAATGTATAAAACAAGTAACAAATAAATAAATACAACGCATCCTCCTCTTTCATCCTACATCATCGTGCATCATCGTGCATCACCGTGCATCAATCTGCATCACCGTGCATCATGGTGCGTCATCGTGCATCAACCTGCATCATCCTGCATCATCCTGCATCATCCTGCATCATCCTGCATCATCCTGCATCATCCTGCATCATCCTGCATCATCCTGCATCATCCTGCATCATCCTGCATCATCCTGCATCAGTCTGCGTTATCCTGCATCATCCTGCATCAGTCTACGTTATCCTGCTTCATACTGGCCCATCCTGATTCATGCTGTCCAATCTTGGCATATCATGAACAAAATAAATAAATAAATAGAAATAAATAAAAAGAAATAGAAATACATAAAGAAATGTATAAAACAAGTAACAAATAAATAAATACAACGCATCCTCCTCTTTCATCCTGCATCATCCTGCATCAACCTGCATCATCGTGCATCATCGTGCATCACCGTGCATCAATCTGCATCACCGTGCATCATCGTGCATCATCGTGCATCAACCTGCATCATCCTGCATCATCCTGCATCATCATGCATCATCCTGCATCATCCTGCATCATCCTGCATCATCCTGCATCATCCTGCATCATCCTGCATCATCCTGCATCATCCTGCATCATACTGCATCATCCTGCATCATCCTGCATCATCGTGCATCATCCTGCATCATCCTGCATCAGTCTGCGTTATCCTGCATCAGTCTGCGTTATCCTCCATCATCCTGCTTCATACTGGCCCATCCTGATTCATGCTGTCCAATCTTGGCATATCATGAACAAAATAAATAAATAAATAGAAATAAATAAAAAGAAATAGAAATACATAAAGAAATGTATAAAACATTAACAAATAAATAAATACAACGCATCCTCCTCTTTCATCCTACATCATCGTGCATCATCGTGCATCACCGTGCATCAATCTGCATCACCGTGCATCATCGTGCGTCATCGTGCATCAACCTGCATCATCCTGCATCATTCTGCATCATCCTGCATAATCCTGCATCATCCGGCATCATCCTGCATCATCCTGCATCATCCTGCATCAGTCTGCGTTATCCTGCATCAGTCTGCGTTATCCTCCATCATCCTGCTTCATATTGGCGCATCCTGATTCATGCTGTCCAATCTTGGCATATCATGAACAAAATAAATAAATAAATAGAAATAAATAAAAAGAAATAGAAATACATAAAGAAATGTATAAAAAAATAACAAATAAATAAATACAACGCATCCTCCTCTTTCATCCTACATCATCGTGCATCATCGTGCATCACCGTGCATCAATCTGCATCACCGTGCATCATGGTGCGTCATCGTGCATCAACCTGCATCATTCTGCATCATCCTGCATCATCCTGCATCATCCTGCATCATCCTGCATCATCCTGCATCATCCTGCATCATCCTGCATCATCCTGCATCATCCTGCATCATCCTGCATCATCCTGCATCATCCTGCATCAGTCTGCGTTATCCTGCATCATCCTGCATCAGTCTACGTTATCCTGCTTCATACTGGCCCATCCTGATTCATGCTGTCCAATCTAGGCATATCATGAACAAAATAAATAAATAAATAGAAATAAATAAAAAGAAATAGAAATACATAAAGAAATGTATAAAACAAGTAACAAATAAATAAATACAACGCATCCTCCTCTTTCATCCTGCATCATCCTGCATCAACCTGCATCATCGTGCATCATCGTGCATCACCGTGCATCAATCTGCATCACCGTGCATCATCGTGCATCATCGTGCATCAACCTGCATCATCCTGCATCATCCTGCATCATCCTGCATCATCCTGCATCATCCTGCATCATCCTGCATCATCCTGCATCATCCTGCATCATCCTGCATCATCCTGCATCATCCAGCATCATCCTGCATCATCCTGCATCATCCTGCATCATCCTGCATCATCCTGCATCATCCTGCATCATCCTGCATCATCCTGCATCATCCTGCATCATCCTGCATCATCCTGCATCATCCTGCATCATCCTGCATCATCCTGCATCATCCTGCATCAGTCTGCGTTATCCTGCATCAGTCTGCGTTATCCTCCATCATCCTGCTTCATACTGGCCCATCCTGATTCATGCTGTCCAATCTTGGCATATCATGAACAAAATAAATAAATAAATAGAAATAAATAAAAAGAAATAGAAATACATAAAGAAATGTATAAAACAAGTAACAAATAAATAAATTCAACGCATCCTCCTCTTTCACCCTGCATCATCCTGCATCATCCTGCATCATCCTGCATCATCCTGCATCATACTGCATCATCCTGCATCATCCTGCATCATCGTGCATCATCCTGCATCATCCTGCATCAGTCTGCGTTATCCTGCATCAGTCTGCGTTATCCTCCATCATCCTGCTTCATACTGGCCCATCCTGATTCATGCTGTCCAATCTTGGCATATCATGAACAAAATAAATAAATAAATAGAAATAAATAAAAAGAAATAGAAATACATAAAGAAATGTATAAAACATTAACAAATAAATAAATACAACGCATCCTCCTCTTTCATCCTACATCATCGTGCATCATCGTGCATCACCGTGCATCAATCTGCATCACCGTGCATCATCGTGCGTCATCGTGCATCAACCTGCATCATCCTGCATCATTCTGCATCATCCTGCATAATCCTGCATCATCCGGCATCATCCTGCATCATCCTGCATCATCCTGCATCAGTCTGCGTTATCCTGCATCAGTCTGCGTTATCCTCCATCATCCTGCTTCATATTGGCCCATCCTGATTCATGCTGTCCAATCTTGGCATATCATGAACAAAATAAATAAATAAATAGAAATAAATAAAAAGAAATAGAAATACATAAAGAAATGTATAAAAAAATAACAAATAAATAAATACAACGCATCCTCCTCTTTCATCCTACATCATCGTGCATCATCGTGCATCACCGTGCATCAATCTGCATCACCGTGCATCATGGTGCGTCATCGTGCATCAACCTGCATCATTCTGCATCATCCTGCATCATCCTGCATCATCCTGCATCATCCTGCATCATCCTGCATCATCCTGCATCATCCTGCATCATCCTGCATCATCCTGCATCATCCTGCATCATCCTGCATCATCCTGCATCAGTCTGCGTTATCCTGCATCATCCTGCATCAGTCTACGTTATCCTGCTTCATACTGGCCCATCCTGATTCATGCTGTCCAATCTAGGCATATCATGAACAAAATAAATAAATAAATAGAAATAAATAAAAAGAAATAGAAATACATAAAGAAATGTATAAAACAAGTAACAAATAAATAAATACAACGCATCCTCCTCTTTCATCCTGCATCATCCTGCATCAACCTGCATCATCGTGCATCATCGTGCATCACCGTGCATCAATCTGCATCACCGTGCATCATCGTGCATCATCGTGCATCAACCTGCATCATCCTGCATCATCCTGCATCATCCTGCATCATCCTGCATCATCCTGCATCATCCTGCATCATCCTGCATCATCCTGCATCATCCTGCATCATCCTGCATCATCCAGCATCATCCTGCATCATCCTGCATCATCCTGCATCATCCTGCATCATCCTGCATCATCCTGCATCATCCTGCATCATCCTGCATCATCCTGCATCATCCTGCATCATCCTGCATCATCCTGCATCATCCTGCATCATCCTGCATCATCCTGCATCAGTCTGCGTTATCCTGCATCAGTCTGCGTTATCCTCCATCATCCTGCTTCATACTGGCCCATCCTGATTCATGCTGTCCAATCTTGGCATATCATGAACAAAATAAATAAATAAATAGAAATAAATAAAAAGAAATAGAAATACATAAAGAAATGTATAAAACAAGTAACAAATAAATAAATTCAACGCATCCTCCTCTTTCACCCTGCATCATCCTGCATCATCCTGCATCATCCTGCATCATCCTGCATCATCCTGCATCAGTCTGCGTTATCCTGCATCAGTCTGCGTTATCCTCCATCATCCTGCTTCATACTGGCCCATCCTGATTCATGCTGTCCAATCTTGGCATATCATGAACAAAATAAATAAATAAATAAATATAAATAAATAAAAAGAAATAGAAATACATAAAGAAATGTATAAAAAATTAACAAATAAATAAATACAACGCATCCTCCTCTTTCATCCTACATCATCGTGCGTCATCGTGCATCACCGTGCATCAATCTGCATCACCGTGCATCATGGTGCGTCATCGTGCATCAACCTGCATCATCCTGCATCATCCTGCATCATCCTGCATCATCCCGCATCATCCTGCATCATCCTGCATGATCCTGCATCATCCTGCATCATCCTGCATCAGTCTGCGTTATCCTGCATCATCCTGCATCAGTCTACGTTATCCTGCTTCATACTGGCCCATCCTGATTCATGCTGTCCAATCTTGGCATATCATGAACAAAATAAATAAATAAATAGAAATAAATAAAAAGAAATAGAAATACATAAAGAAATGTATAAAACAAGTAACAAATAAATAAATACAACGCATCCTCCTCTTTCATCCTGCATCATCCTGCATCAACCTGCATCATCGTGCATCATCGTGCATCATCGTGCATCACCGTGCATCAATCTGCATCACCGTGCATCATCGTGCATCATCGTGCATCATCCTGCATCATCCTGCATCATCCTGCATCATCCTGCATCATCCTGCATCATCCTGCATCATCCTGCATCATCCTGCATCATCCTGCATCATCGTGCATCATCCTGCATCATCCTGCATCATCCTGCATCATCCTGCATCATCGTGCGTCATCGTGCATCAACCTGCATCATCCTGCATCATCCTGCATCATCCTGCATCATCCTGCATCATCCTGCATCATCCTGCATCATCCTGCATCAGTCTGCGTTATCCTACATCATCCTGCATCAGTCTGCCTTATCCTGCTTAATACTGGCCCATCCTGATTCATGCTGTCCAATCTTGGCATATCATGAACAAAATAAATAAATAAATAGAAATAAATAAAAAGAAATAGAAATACATAAAGAAATGTATAAAACAAGTAACAAATAAATAAATACAACGCATCCTCCTCTTTCATCCTGCATCATCCTGCATCATCCTGCATCATCCTGCATCATCGTGCATCATCGTGCATCACCGTGCATCAATCTGCATCACCGTGCATCATCGTGCATCATCGTGCATCAACCTGCATCATCCTGCATCAACCTGCATCATCCTGCATCATCCTGCATCATCCTGCATCATCCTGCATCATCCTGCATCATCCTGCATCATCCTGCATCATCCTGCATCATCCTGCATCATCCTGCATCATCCTGCATCATCCTGCATCATCCTGCATCATCCTGCATCATCCTGCATCATCCTGCATCATCCTGCATCATCCTGCATCAGTCTGCGTTATCCTTCATCAGTCTGCGTTATCCTCCATCATCCTGCTTCATACTGGCCCATCCTGATTCATGCTGTCCAATCTTGGCATATCATGAACAAAATAAATAAATAAATAGAAATAAATAAAAAGAAATAGAAATACATAAAGAAATGTATAAAACAAATAACAAATAAATAAATTCAACGCATCCTCCTCTTTCATCCTGCATCATCCTGCATCATCCTGCATCATCCTGCATCATCGTGCATCACCGTGCATCAATCTGCATCACCGTGCATCATCGTGCATCATCGTGCATCAACCTGCATCATCCTGCATCATCCTGCATCATCCTGCATCATCCTGCATCATCCTGCATCATCCTGCATCATTCTGCATCATCCTGCATCATCCTGCATCATCCTGCATCATCCTGCATCATCCTGCATCATCCTGCATCATCCTGCATCAGTCTGCGTTATCCTGCATCAGTCTGCGTTAACCTCCATCATCCTGCTTCATACTGGCCCATCCTGATTCATGCTGTCCAATCTTGGCATATCATGAACAAAATAAATAAATAAATAGAAATAAATAAAAAGAAATAGAAATACATAAAGAAATGTATAAAACAAGTAACAAATAAATAAATACAACGCATCCTCCTCTTTCATCCTACATCATCGTGCATCATCGTGCATCACCGTGCATCAATCTGCATCACCGTGCATCATGGTGCGTCATCGTGCATCAACCTGCATCATCCTGCATCATCCTGCATCATCCTGCATCATCCTGCATCATCCTGCATCATCCTGCATCATCCTGCATCATCCTGCATCATCCTGCATCATCCTGCATCATCCTGCATCATCCTGCATCATCGTGCATCATCCTGCATCATCCTGCATCAGTCTGCGTTATCCTGCATCAGTCTGCGTTATCCTCCATCATCCTGCTTCATACTGGCCCATCCTGATTCATGCTGTCCAATCTTGGCATATCATGAACAAAATAAATAAATAAATAGAAATAAATAAAAAGAAATAGAAATACATAAAGAAATGTATAAAACAAGTAACAAATAAATAAATTCAACGCATCCTCCTCTTTCACCCTGCATCATCCTGCATCATCCTGCATCATCCTGCATCATCGTGCATCACCGTGCATCAATCTGCATCACCGTGCATCATCGTGCATCATCGTGCATCAACCTGCATCATCCTGCATCATCCTGCATCATCCTGCATCATCCTGCATCATCCTGCATCATCCTGCATCATTCTGCATCATCCTGCATCATCCTGCATCATCCTGCATCATCCTGCATCATCCTGCATCATCCTGCATCATCCTGCATCAGTCTGCGTTATCCTGCATCAGTCTGCGTTAACCTCCATCATCCTGCTTCATACTGGCCCATCCTGATTCATGCTGTCCAATCTTGGCATATCATGAACAAAATAAATAAATAAATAGAAATAAATAAAAAGAAATAGAAATACATAAAGAAATGTATAAAACAAGTAACAAATAAATAAATACAACGCATCCTCCTCTTTCATCCTACATCATCGTGCATCATCGTGCATCACCGTGCATCAATCTGCATCACCGTGCATCATGGTGCGTCATCGTGCATCAACCTGCATCATCCTGCATCATCCTGCATCATCCTGCATCATCCTGCATCATCCTGCATCATCCTGCATCATCCTGCATCATCCTGCATCATCCTGCATCATCCTGCATCATCCTGCATCATCCTGCATCATCGTGCATCATCCTGCATCATCCTGCATCAGTCTGCGTTATCCTGCATCAGTCTGCGTTATCCTCCATCATCCTGCTTCATACTGGCCCATCCTGATTCATGCTGTCCAATCTTGGCATATCATGAACAAAATAAATAAATAAATAGAAATAAATAAAAAGAAATAGAAATACATAAAGAAATGTATAAAACAAGTAACAAATAAATAAATTCAACGCATCCTCCTCTTTCACCCTGCATCATCCTGCATCATCCTGCATCATCCTGCATCATCCTGCATCATCCTGCATCATCCTGCATCAGTCTGCGTTATCCTGCATCAGTCTGCGTTATCCTCCATCATCCTGCTTCATACTGGCCCATCCTGATTCATGCTGTCCAATCTTGGCATATCATGAACAAAATAAATAAATAAATATAAATAAATAAAAAGAAATAGAAATACATAAAGAAATGTATAAAACAAGTAACAAATAAATAAATACAACGCATCCTCCTCTTTCATTCTGCATCATCCTGCATCATCCTGCATCAACCTGCATCATCCTGCATCATCCTGCATCATCCTGCATCATCCTGCATCATCCTGCATCATCCTGCATCATCCTGCATCATCCTGCATCATCCTGCATCATCCTGCATCATCCTGCATCATCCTGCATCATCCTGCATCAGTCTGCGTTATCCTGCATCAGTCTGCGTTATCCTCCATCATCCTGCTTCATACTGGCCCATCCTGATTCATGCTGTCCAATCTTGGCATATCATGAACAAAATAAATAAATAAATAAATATAAATAAATAAAAAGAAATAGAAATACATAAAGAAATGTATAAAAAATTAACAAATAAATAAATACAACGCATCCTCCTCTTTCATCCTACATCATCGTGCATCATCGTGCATCACCGTGCATCAATCTGCATCACCGTGCATCATGGTGCGTCATCGTGCATCAACCTGCATCATCCTGCATCATCCTGCATCATCCTGCATCATCCCGCATCATCCTGCATCATCCTGCATGATCCTGCATCATCCTGCATCATCCTGCATCAGTCTGCGTTATCCTGCATCATCCTGCATCAGTCTACGTTATCCTGCTTCATACTGGCCCATCCTGATTCATGCTGTCCAATCTTGGCATATCATGAACAAAATAAATAAATAAATAGAAATAAATAAAAAGAAATAGAAATACATAAAGAAATGTATAAAACAAGTAACAAATAAATAAATACAACGCATCCTCCTCTTTCATCCTGCATCATCCTGCATCAACCTGCATCATCGTGCATCATCGTGCATCATCGTGCATCACCGTGCATCAATCTGCATCACCGTGCATCATCGTGCATCATCGTGCATCATCCTGCATCATCCTGCATCATCCTGCATCATCCTGCATCATCCTGCATCATCCTGCATCATCCTGCATCATCCTGCATCATCCTGCATCATCGTGCATCATCCTGCATCATCCTGCATCATCCTGCATCATCCTGCATCATCGTGCGTCATCGTGCATCAACCTGCATCATCCTGCATCATCCTGCATCATCCTGCATCATCCTGCATCATCCTGCATCATCCTGCATCATCCTGCATCAGTCTGCGTTATCCTACATCATCCTGCATCAGTCTGCCTTATCCTGCTTAATACTGGCCCATCCTGATTCATGCTGTCCAATCTTGGCATATCATGAACAAAATAAATAAATAAATAGAAATAAATAAAAAGAAATAGAAATACATAAAGAAATGTATAAAACAAGTAACAAATAAATAAATACAACGCATCCTCCTCTTTCATCCTGCATCATCCTGCATCATCCTGCATCATCCTGCATCATCGTGCATCATCGTGCATCACCGTGCATCAATCTGCATCACCGTGCATCATCGTGCATCATCGTGCATCAACCTGCATCATCCTGCATCAACCTGCATCATCCTGCATCATCCTGCATCATCCTGCATCATCCTGCATCATCCTGCATCATCCTGCATCATCCTGCATCATCCTGCATCATCCTGCATCATCCTGCATCATCCTGCATCATCCTGCATCATCCTGCATCATCCTGCATCATCCTGCATCATCCTGCATCATCCTGCATCAGTCTGCGTTATCCTGCATCAGTCTGCGTTAACCTCCATCATCCTGCTTCATACTGGCCCATCCTGATTCATGCTGTCCAATCTTGGCATATCATGAACAAAATAAATAAATAAATAGAAATAAATAAAAAGAAATAGAAATACATAAAGAAATGTATAAAACAAGTAACAAATAAATAAATACAACGCATCCTCCTCTTTCATCCTACATCATCGTGCATCATCGTGCATCACCGTGCATCAATCTGCATCACCGTGCATCATGGTGCGTCATCGTGCATCAACCTGCATCATCCTGCATCATCCTGCATCATCCTGCATCATCCTGCATCATCCTGCATCATCCTGCATCATCCTGCATCATCCTGCATCATCCTGCATCATCCTGCATCATCCTGCATCATCCTGCATCATCGTGCATCATCCTGCATCATCCTGCATCAGTCTGCGTTATCCTGCATCAGTCTGCGTTATCCTCCATCATCCTGCTTCATACTGGCCCATCCTGATTCATGCTGTCCAATCTTGGCATATCATGAACAAAATAAATAAATAAATAGAAATAAATAAAAAGAAATAGAAATACATAAAGAAATGTATAAAACAAGTAACAAATAAATAAATTCAACGCATCCTCCTCTTTCACCCTGCATCATCCTGCATCATCCTGCATCATCCTGCATCATCCTGCATCATCCTGCATCAGTCTGCGTTATCCTGCATCAGTCTGCGTTATCCTCCATCATCCTGCTTCATACTGGCCCATCCTGATTCATGCTGTCCAATCTTGGCATATCATGAACAAAATAAATAAATAAATAGAAATAAATAAAAAGAAATAGAAATACATAAAGAAATGTATAAAACAAGTAACAAATAAATAAATACAACGCATCCTCCTCTTTCATCCTACATCATCGTGCATCATCGTGCATCACCGTGCATCAATCTGCATCACCGTGCATCATCGTGCATCATCGTGCATCATCGTGCATCAACCTGCACCATCCTGCATCATCCTGCATCATCCTGCATCATCCTGCATCATCCTGCATCAGTCTGCGTTATCCTGATTCATGCTGTCCAATCTTGGCATATCATGAACAAAATAAATAAATAAATAGAAATAAATAAAAATAAATAGAAATACATAAAGAAATGTATAAAAAAATAACAAATAAATAAATACAACGCATCCTCCTCTTTCATCCTACATCATCGTGCATCATCGTGCATCACCGTGCATCAATCTGCATCACCGTGCATCATCGTGCATCATCCTGCATCAACCTGCATCATCCGGCATCATCGTGCGTCATCGTGCATCATCCTGCATCATCCTACATCATCCTGCATCATCCTGCATCATCCTGCATCATCCTGCATCATCCTGCATCATCCTGCATCATCCTGCATCATCCTGCATCATCCTGCATCATCCTGCATCATCCTGCATCATCCTGCATCATCCTGCATCATTCTGCATCATCCTGCATCATCCTGCATCATCCTGCATCATCCTGCATCATCCTGCATCAGTCGGCGTTATCCTGCATCATCCTGCATCAGTCTGCGTTATCCTGCTTCATACTGGCCCATCCTGATTCATGCTGTCCAATCTTGGCATATCATGAACAAAATAAATAAATAAATAGAAATAAATAAAAAGAAATAGAAATACATAAAGAAATGTATAAAAAATTAACAAATAAATAAATACAACGCATCCTCCTCTTTCATCCTACATCATCGTGCATCATCGTGCATCACCGTGCATCAATCTGCATCACCGTGCATCATCGTGCGTCATCGTGCATCAACCTGCATCATCCTGCATCATCCTGCATCATCCTGCTTCATCCTGCATCATCCTGCATCATCCTGCATCATCCTGCATCATCCTGCATCATCCTGCATCAGTCTGCGTTATCCTGCGTCATCCTGCATCAGTCTGCGTTATCCTCCATCATCCTGCTTCATACTGGCCCATCCTGATTCATGCTGTCCAATCTTGGCATATCATGAACAAAATAAATAAATAAATAGAAATAAATAAAAAGAAATAGAAATACATAAAGAAATGTATAAAACAAGTAACAAATAAATAAATACAACGCATCCTCCTCTTTCATCCTGCATCACCGTGCATCAATCTGCATCACCGTGCATCATCCTGTACCATCCTGCATCATCCTGCACCATCCTGCATCAACCTACATCATCCTGCATCATCCTGCATCATCCTGCATCATCCTGCATCATCCTGCATCAGTCTGCGTTATCCTGCATCATCCTGCATCAGTCTGCCTTATCCTGCTTCATACTGGCCCATCCTGATTCATGCTGTCCAATCTTGGCATATCATGAACAAAATAAATAAATAAATAGAAATAAATAAATAAAAAGAAATAGAAATACATAAAGAAATGTATAAAACAAGTAACAAATAAATAAATACAACGCATCCTCCTCTTTCATCCTGCATCATCCTGCATCATCCTGCATCACCGTGCATCATCGTGCATCACCGTGCATCAATCTGAATCACCGTGCATCATCGTGCATCACCGTGCATCAATCTGCATCACCGTGCATCATCGTGCGTCATCGTGCATCAACCTGCATCATCCTGCATCATCCTGCATCAACCTGCATCATCCTGCATCATCCTGCATTATCCTGCATCATCCTGGATCATCCTGCATCATCCTGCATCATCCTGCATCATCCTGCATCATCCTGCATCATCCTGCATCATCCTGCATCATCCTGCATCATCCTGCATCAGTCTGCGTTATCCTGCATCATCCTGCGTCAGTCTGCGTTATCCTGCTTCATACTGGCCCATCCTGATTCATGCTGTCCAATCTTGGCATATCATGAACAAAATAAATAAATAAATAGAAATAAATAAAAAGAAATAGAAATACATAAAGAAATGTATAAAACAAGTAACAAATAAATAAATACAACGCATCCTCCTCTTTCATCCTACATCATCGTGCATCATCGTGCATCACCGTGCATCAATCTGCATCACCGTGCATCATCGTGCATCATCGTGCATCAACCTGCACCATCCTGCATCATCCTGCATCATCCTGCATCATCCTGCATGATCCTGCATCATCCTGCATCATCCTGCATCAGTCTGCGTTATCCTGCATCATCCTGCATCAGTCTGCCTTATCCTGCTTCATACTGGCCCATCCTGATTCATGCTGTCCAATCTTGGCATATCATGAACAAAATAAATAAATAAATAGAAATAAATAAATAAAAAGAAATAGAAATACATAAAGAAATGTATAAAACAAGTAACAAATAAATAAATACAACGCATCCTCCTCTTTCATCCTGCATCATCCTGCATCATCCTGCATCACCGTGCATCATCGTGCATCACCGTGCATCAATCTGAATCACCGTGCATCATCGTGCATCACCGTGCATCAATCTGCATCACCGTGCATCATCGTGCGTCATCGTGCATCAACCTGCATCATCCTGCATCATCCTGCATCAACCTGCATCATCCTGCATCATCCTGCATTATCCTGCATCATCCTGGATCATCCTGCATCATCCTGCATCATCCTGCATCATCCTGCATCATCCTGCATCATCCTGCATCATCCTGCATCATCCTGCATCATCCTGCATCAGTCTGCGTTATCCTGCATCATCCTGCGTCAGTCTGCGTTATCCTGCTTCATACTGGCCCATCCTGATTCATGCTGTCCAATCTTGGCATATCATGAACAAAATAAATAAATAAATAGAAATAAATAAAAAGAAATAGAAATACATAAAGAAATGTATAAAACAAGTAACAAATAAATAAATACAACGCATCCTCCTCTTTCATCCTACATCATCGTGCATCATCGTGCATCACCGTGCATCAATCTGCATCACCGTGCATCATCGTGCATCATCGTGCATCAACCTGCACCATCCTGCATCATCCTGCATCATCCTGCATCATCCTGCATGATCCTGCATCATCCTGCATCATCCTGCATCATCCTGCATTATCCTGCATCATCCTGCATCATCCTGCGTCATCCTGCATCATCCTGCATCATCGTGCATCAACCTGCATCATCCTGCGTCATCCTGCATCATCCTGCATCAGTCTGCGTTATACTGCATCATCCTGCATCATCCTGCATCATCCTGCATCAGCCTGCATCATCCTGCATCACCCTGCATCATCCTGCATCATCCTGCATCATCCTGCATCAACCTGCATCATCCTGCATCATCCTGCATCATCCTGCATCATCCTGCATCATCCTGCGTCATCCTGCATCATCCTGCGTCATCCTGCATCATCCTGCATCATCCTGCATCATCCTGCATCATCCTGCATCAGTCTGCGTTATCCTGCATCATCCTGCATCAGTCTGCGTTATCCTGCTTAATACTGGCCCATCCAGATTCATGCTGTCCAATCTTGGCATATCATGAACAAAATAAATAAATAAATAGAAAAAAAAAAAAAAAATAGAAATACATAAAGAAATGTATAAAACAAGTAACAAATAAATAAATTCAACGCATCCTCCTCTTTCACCCTGCATCATCCTGCATCATCCTGCATCATCCTGCATCATCGTGCATCATCGTGCATCACCGTGCATCAATCTGCATCACCGTGCATCATCGTGCATCATCGTGCATCAACCTGCATCATCCTGCATCATCCTGCATCATCCTGCATCATCCTGCATCATCCTGCATCATCCTGCATCATCCTGCATCATCCTGCATCATCCTGCATCATCCTGCATCATCCTACATCATCCTGCATCATCCTGCCTCATCCTGCATCATCCTGCCTCATTCTGCATCATCCTGCATCATCCTGCATCATCCTGCATCATCCTGCATCATCCTGCATCATCCTGCATCATCCTGCATCATCCTGCATCATCCTGCATCAGTCTGCGTTATCCTGCATCAGTCTGCGTTATCCTCCATCATCCTGCTTCATACTGGCCCATCCTGATTCATGCTGTCCAATCTTGGCATATCATGAACAAAATAAATAAATAAATAGAAATAAATAAAAAGAAATAGAAATACATAAAGAAATGTATAAAAAATTAACAAATAAATAAATACAACGCATCCTCCTCTTTCATCCTACATCATCGTGCATCATCCTGCATCATCCTGCATCATCCTGCATCATCCTGTACCATCCTGCATCATCCTGCACCATCCTGCATCAACCTACATCATCCTGCATCATCCTGCATCATCCTGCATCATCCTGCATCAGTCTGCGTTATCCTGCATCATCCTGCATCAGTCTGCCTTATCCTGCTTCATACTGGCCCATCCTGATTCATGCTGTCCAATCTTGGCATATCATGAACAAAATAAATAAATAAATAGAAATAAATAAATAAAAAGAAATAGAAATACATAAAGAAATGTATAAAACAAGTAACAAATAAATAAATACAACGCATCCTCCTCTTTCATCCTGCATCATCCTGCATCATCCTGCATCACCGTGCATCATCGTGCATCACCGTGCATCAATCTGAATCACCGTGCATCATCGTGCATCACCGTGCATCAATCTGCATCACCGTGCATCATCGTGCGTCATCGTGCATCAACCTGCATCATCCTGCATCATCCTGCATCAACCTGCATCATCCTGCATCATCCTGCATTATCCTGCATCATCCTGGATCATCCTGCATCATCCTGCATCATCCTGCATCATCCTGCATCATCCTGCATCATCCTGCATCATCCTGCATCATCCTGCATCATCCTGCATCAGTCTGCGTTATCCTGCATCATCCTGCGTCAGTCTGCGTTATCCTGCTTCATACTGGCCCATCCTGATTCATGCTGTCCAATCTTGGCATATCATGAACAAAATAAATAAATAAATAGAAATAAATAAAAAGAAATAGAAATACATAAAGAAATGTATAAAACAAGTAACAAATAAATAAATACAACGCATCCTCCTCTTTCATCCTACATCATCGTGCATCATCGTGCATCACCGTGCATCAATCTGCATCACCGTGCATCATCGTGCATCATCGTGCATCAACCTGCACCATCCTGCATCATCCTGCATCATCCTGCATCATCCTGCATGATCCTGCATCATCCTGCATCATCCTGCATCATCCTGCATTATCCTGCATCATCCTGCATCATCCTGCGTCATCCTGCATCATCCTGCATCATCGTGCATCAACCTGCATCATCCTGCGTCATCCTGCATCATCCTGCATCAGTCTGCGTTATACTGCATCATCCTGCATCATCCTGCATCATCCTGCATCAGCCTGCATCATCCTGCATCACCCTGCATCATCCTGCATCATCCTGCATCATCCTGCATCAACCTGCATCATCCTGCATCATCCTGCATCATCCTGCATCATCCTGCATCATCCTGCGTCATCCTGCATCATCCTGCGTCATCCTGCATCATCCTGCATCATCCTGCATCATCCTGCATCATCCTGCATCAGTCTGCGTTATCCTGCATCATCCTGCATCAGTCTGCGTTATCCTGCTTAATACTGGCCCATCCAGATTCATGCTGTCCAATCTTGGCATATCATGAACAAAATAAATAAATAAATAGAAAAAAAAAAAAAAAATAGAAATACATAAAGAAATGTATAAAACAAGTAACAAATAAATAAATTCAACGCATCCTCCTCTTTCACCCTGCATCATCCTGCATCATCCTGCATCATCCTGCATCATCGTGCATCATCGTGCATCACCGTGCATCAATCTGCATCACCGTGCATCATCGTGCATCATCGTGCATCAACCTGCATCATCCTGCATCATCCTGCATCATCCTGCATCATCCTGCATCATCCTGCATCATCCTGCATCATCCTGCATCATCCTGCATCATCCTGCATCATCCTGCATCATCCTACATCATCCTGCATCATCCTGCCTCATCCTGCATCATCCTGCCTCATTCTGCATCATCCTGCATCATCCTGCATCATCCTGCATCATCCTGCATCATCCTGCATCATCCTGCATCATCCTGCATCATCCTGCATCATCCTGCATCAGTCTGCGTTATCCTGCATCAGTCTGCGTTATCCTCCATCATCCTGCTTCATACTGGCCCATCCTGATTCATGCTGTCCAATCTTGGCATATCATGAACAAAATAAATAAATAAATAGAAATAAATAAAAAGAAATAGAAATACATAAAGAAATGTATAAAAAATTAACAAATAAATAAATACAACGCATCCTCCTCTTTCATCCTACATCATCGTGCATCATCCTGCATCATCCTGCATCATCCTGCATCATCCTGCATCATCCTGCATCATCCTGCATCATCCTGCATCATCCTGCATCATCCTGCATCAGTCTGCGTTATCCTGCATCATCCTGCATCATCCTGCATCAGTCTACGTTATCCTGCTTCATACTGGCCCATCCTGATTCATGCTGTCCAATCTTGGCATATCATGAACAAAATAAATAAATAAATAGAAATAAATAAAAAGAAATAGAAATACATAAAGAAATGTATAAAACAAGTAACAAATAAATAAATACAACGCATCCTCCTCTTTCATCCTGCATCATCGTGCATCACCGTGCATCAATCTGCATCACCGTGCATCATCGTGCGTCATCGTGCTTCAACCTGCATCATCCTGCATCATTCTGCATCATCCTGCATAATCCTGCATCATCCTGCATCATCCTGCATCATCCTGCATCATCCTGCATCAGTCTGCGTTATCCTGCATCATCCTGCATCAGTCTACGTTATCCTGCTTCATACTGGCCCATCCTGATTCATGCTGTCCAATCTTGGCATATCATGAACAAAATAAATAAATAAATAGAAATAAATAAAAAGAAATAGAAATACATAAAGAAATGTATAAAACAAGTAACAAATAAATAAATACAACGCATCCTCCTCTTTCATCCTGCATCATCCTGCATCAACCTGCATCATCGTGCATCATCGTGCATCACCGTGCATCAATCTGCATCACCGTGCATCATCGTGCATCATCGTGCATCAACCTGCATCATCCTGCATCATCCTGCATCATCATGCATCATCCTGCATCATCCTGCATCATCCTGCATCATCCTGCATCATCCTGCATCATCCTGCATCATCCTGCATCATCCTGCATCATACTGCATCATCCTGCATCATCCTGCATCATCGTGCATCATCCTGCATCATCCTGCATCAGTCTGCGTTATCCTGCATCAGTCTGCGTTATCCTCCATCATCCTGCTTCATACTGGCCCATCCTGATTCATGCTGTCCAATCTTGGCATATCATGAACAAAATAAATAAATAAATAGAAATAAATAAAAAGAAATAGAAATACATAAAGAAATGTATAAAACATTAACAAATAAATAAATACAACGCATCCTCCTCTTTCATCCTACATCATCGTGCATCATCGTGCATCACCGTGCATCAATCTGCATCACCGTGCATCATCGTGCGTCATCGTGCATCAACCTGCATCATCCTGCATCATTCTGCATCATCCTGCATAATCCTGCATCATCCGGCATCATCCTGCATCATCCTGCATCATCCTGCATCAGTCTGCGTTATCCTGCATCAGTCTGCGTTATCCTCCATCATCCTGCTTCATATTGGCCCATCCTGATTCATGCTGTCCAATCTTGGCATATCATGAACAAAATAAATAAATAAATAGAAATAAATAAAAAGAAATAGAAATACATAAAGAAATGTATAAAAAAATAACAAATAAATAAATACAACGCATCCTCCTCTTTCATCCTACATCATCGTGCATCATCGTGCATCACCGTGCATCAATCTGCATCACCGTGCATCATGGTGCGTCATCGTGCATCAACCTGCATCATTCTGCATCATCCTGCATCATCCTGCATCATCCTGCATCATCCTGCATCATCCTGCATCATCCTGCATCATCCTGCATCATCCTGCATCATCCTGCATCATCCTGCATCATCCTGCATCAGTCTGCGTTATCCTGCATCATCCTGCATCAGTCTACGTTATCCTGCTTCATACTGGCCCATCCTGATTCATGCTGTCCAATCTAGGCATATCATGAACAAAATAAATAAATAAATAGAAATAAATAAAAAGAAATAGAAATACATAAAGAAATGTATAAAACAAGTAACAAATAAATAAATACAACGCATCCTCCTCTTTCATCCTGCATCATCCTGCATCAACCTGCATCATCGTGCATCATCGTGCATCACCGTGCATCAATCTGCATCACCGTGCATCATCGTGCATCATCGTGCATCAACCTGCATCATCCTGCATCATCCTGCATCATCCTGCATCATCCTGCATCATCCTGCATCATCCTGCATCATCCTGCATCATCCTGCATCATCCAGCATCATCCTGCATCATCCTGCATCATCCTGCATCATCCTGCATCATCCTGCATCATCCTGCATCATCCTGCATCATCCTGCATCATCCTGCATCATCCTGCATCATCCTGCATCATCCTGCATCATCCTGCATCAGTCTGCGTTATCCTGCATCAGTCTGCGTTATCCTCCATCATCCTGCTTCATACTGGCCCATCCTGATTCATGCTGTCCAATCTTGGCATATCATGAACAAAATAAATAAATAAATAGAAATAAATAAAAAGAAATAGAAATACATAAAGAAATGTATAAAACAAGTAACAAATAAATAAATTCAACGCATCCTCCTCTTTCACCCTGCATCATCCTGCATCATCCTGCATCATCCTGCATCATCCTGCATCATCCTGCATCAGTCTGCGTTATCCTGCATCAGTCTGCGTTATCCTCCATCATCCTGCTTCATACTGGCCCATCCTGATTCATGCTGTCCAATCTTGGCATATCATGAACAAAATAAATAAATAAATAAATATAAATAAATAAAAAGAAATAGAAATACATAAAGAAATGTATAAAAAATTAACAAATAAATAAATACAACGCATCCTCCTCTTTCATCCTACATCATCGTGCATCATCGTGCATCACCGTGCATCAATCTGCATCACCGTGCATCATGGTGCGTCATCGTGCATCAACCTGCATCATCCTGCATCATCCTGCATCATCCTGCATCATCCCGCATCATCCTGCATCATCCTGCATGATCCTGCATCATCCTGCATCATCCTGCATCAGTCTGCGTTATCCTGCATCATCCTGCATCAGTCTACGTTATCCTGCTTCATACTGGCCCATCCTGATTCATGCTGTCCAATCTTGGCATATCATGAACAAAATAAATAAATAAATAGAAATAAATAAAAAGAAATAGAAATACATAAAGAAATGTATAAAACAAGTAACAAATAAATAAATACAACGCATCCTCCTCTTTCATCCTGCATCATCCTGCATCAACCTGCATCATCGTGCATCATCGTGCATCATCGTGCATCACCGTGCATCAATCTGCATCACCGTGCATCATCGTGCATCATCGTGCATCATCCTGCATCATCCTGCATCATCCTGCATCATCCTGCATCATCCTGCATCATCCTGCATCATCCTGCATCATCCTGCATCATCCTGCATCATCGTGCATCATCCTGCATCATCCTGCATCATCCTGCATCATCCTGCATCATCGTGCGTCATCGTGCATCAACCTGCATCATCCTGCATCATCCTGCATCATCCTGCATCATCCTGCATCATCGTGCATCATCCTGCATCATCCTGCATCAGTCTGCGTTATCCTACATCATCCTGCATCAGTCTGCCTTATCCTGCTTAATACTGGCCCATCCTGATTCATGCTGTCCAATCTTGGCATATCATGAACAAAATAAATAAATAAATAGAAATAAATAAAAAGAAATAGAAATACATAAAGAAATGTATAAAACAAGTAACAAATAAATAAATACAACGCATCCTCCTCTTTCATCCTGCATCATCCTGCATCATCCTGCATCATCCTGCATCATCGTGCATCATCGTGCATCACCGTGCATCAATCTGCATCACCGTGCATCATCGTGCATCATCGTGCATCAACCTGCATCATCCTGCATCAACCTGCATCATCCTGCATCATCCTGCATCATCCTGCATCATCCTGCATCATCCTGCATCATCCTGCATCATCCTGCATCATCCTGCATCATCCTGCATCATCCTGCATCATCCTGCATCATCCTGCATCATCCTGCATCATCCTGCATCATCCTGCATCATCCTGCATCATCCTGCATCATCCTGCATCATCCTGCATCATCCTGCATCAGTCTGCGTTATCCTTCATCAGTCTGCGTTATCCTCCATCATCCTGCTTCATACTGGCCCATCCTGATTCATGCTGTCCAATCTTGGCATATCATGAACAAAATAAATAAATAAATAGAAATAAATAAAAAGAAATAGAAATACATAAAGAAATGTATAAAACAAATAACAAATAAATAAATTCAACGCATCCTCCTCTTTCATCCTGCATCATTCTGCATCATCCTGCATCATCCTGCATCATCGTGCATCACCGTGCATCAATCTGCATCACCGTGCATCATCGTGCATCATCGTGCATCAACCTGCATCATCTGCATCATCCTGCATCATCCTGCATCATCCTGCATCATCCTGCATCATCCTGCATCATTCTGCATCATCCTGCATCATCCTGCATCATCCTGCATCATCCTGCATCATTCTGCATCATCCTGCATCATCCTGCATCAGTCTGCGTTATCCTGCATCAGTCTGCGTTAACCTCCATCATCCTGCTTCATACTGGCCCATCCTGATTCATGCTGTCCAATCTTGGCATATCATGAACAAAATAAATAAATAAATAGAAATAAATAAAAAGAAATAGAAATACATAAAGAAATGTATAAAACAAGTAACAAATAAATAAATACAACGCATCCTCCTCTTTCATCCTACATCATCGTGCATCATCGTGCATCACCGTGCATCAATCTGCATCACCGTGCATCATGGTGCGTCATCGTGCATCAACCTGCATTGCATCATCCTGCATCATCCTGCATCATCCTGCATCATCCTGCATCATCCTGCATCATCCTGCATCATCCTGCATCATCCTGCATCATCCTGCATCATCCTGCATCATCCTGCATCATCCTGCATCATCGTGCATCATCCTGCATCATCCTGCATCAGTCTGCGTTATCCTGCATCAGTCTGCGTTATCCTCCATCATCCTGCTTCATACTGGCCCATCCTGATTCATGCTGTCCAATCTTGGCATATCATGAACAAAATAAATAAATAAATAGAAATAAATAAAAAGAAATAGAAATACATAAAGAAATGTATAAAACAAGTAACAAATAAATAAATTCAACGCATCCTCCTCTTTCACCCTGCATCATCCTGCATCATCCTGCATCATCCTGCATCATCCTGCATCAGTCTGCGTTATCCTGCATCAGTCTGCGTTATCCTCCATCATCCTGCTTCATACTGGCCCATCCTGATTCATGCTGTCCAATCTTGGCATATCATGAACAAAATAAATAAATAAATATAAATAAATAAAAAGAAATAGAAATACATAAAGAAATGTATAAAACAAGTAACAAATAAATAAATACAACGCATCCTCCTCTTTCATCCTGCATCATCCTGCATCATCCTGCATCAACCTGCATCATCCTGCATCATCCTGCATCATCCTGCATCATCCTGCATCATCCTGCATCATCCTGCATCATCCTGCATCATCCTGCATCATCCTGCATCATCCTGCATCATCCTGCATCATCCTGCATCATCCTGCATCATCCTGCATCATCCTGCATCATCCTGCATCATCCTGCATCAGTCGGCGTTATCCTGCATCATCCTGCATCAGTCTGCGTTATCCTGCTTCATACTGGCCCATCCTGATTCATGCTGTCCAATCTTGGCATATCATGAACAAAATAAATAAATAAATAGAAATAAATAAAAGAAATAGAAATACATAAAGAAATGTATAAAACAAGTAACAAATAAATAAATACAACGCATCCTCCTCTTTCATCCTACATCATCGTGCATCATCGTGCATCACCGTGCATCAATCTGCATCACCGTGCATCATCGTGCATCATCGTGCATCATCGTGCATCAACCTGCACCATCCTGCATCATCCTGCATCATCCTGCATCATCCTGCATCATCCTGCATCATCCTGCATCAGTCTGCGTTATCCTGATTCATGCTGTCCAATCTTGGCATATCATGAACAAAATAAATAAATAAATAGAAATAAATAAAAATAAATAGAAATACATAAAGAAATGTATAAAAAAATAACAAATAAATAAATACAACGCATCCTCCTCTTTCATCCTACATCATCGTGCATCATCGTGCATCACCGTGCATCAATCTGCATCACCGTGCATCATCGTGCATCATCCTGCATCAACCTGCATCATCCTGCATCATCCTGCATCATCCTGCATCAGTCTGCGTTATCCTTCATCAGTCTGCGTTATCCTCCATCATCCTGCTTCATACTGGCCCATCCTGATTCATGCTGTCCAATCTTGGCATATCATGAACAAAATAAATAAATAAATAGAAATAAATAAAAAGAAATAGAAATACATAAAGAAATGTATAAAACAAATAACAAATAAATAAATTCAACGCATCCTCCTCTTTCATCCTGCATCATTCTGCATCATCCTGCATCATCCTGCATCATCGTGCATCACCGTGCATCAATCTGCATCACCGTGCATCATCGTGCATCATCGTGCATCAACCTGCATCATCCTGCATCATCCTGCATCATCCTGCATCATCCTGCATCATCCTGCATCATCCTGCATCATTCTGCATCATCCTGCATCATCCTGCATCATCCTGCATCATCCTGCATCATTCTGCATCATCCTGCATCATCCTGCATCAGTCTGCGTTATCCTGCATCAGTCTGCGTTAACCTCCATCATCCTGCTTCATACTGGCCCATCCTGATTCATGCTGTCCAATCTTGGCATATCATGAACAAAATAAATAAATAAATAGAAATAAATAAAAAGAAATAGAAATACATAAAGAAATGTATAAAACAAGTAACAAATAAATAAATACAACGCATCCTCCTCTTTCATCCTACATCATCGTGCATCATCGTGCATCACCGTGCATCAATCTGCATCACCGTGCATCATGGTGCGTCATCGTGCATCAACCTGCATCATCCTGCATCATCCTGCATCATCCTGCATCATCCTGCATCATCCTGCATCATCCTGCATCATCCTGCATCATCCTGCATCATCCTGCATCATCCTGCATCATCCTGCATCATCCTGCATCATCGTGCATCATCCTGCATCATCCTGCATCAGTCTGCGTTATCCTGCATCAGTCTGCGTTATCCTCCATCATCCTGCTTCATACTGGCCCATCCTGATTCATGCTGTCCAATCTTGGCATATCATGAACAAAATAAATAAATAAATAGAAATAAATAAAAAGAAATAGAAATACATAAAGAAATGTATAAAACAAGTAACAAATAAATAAATTCAACGCATCCTCCTCTTTCACCCTGCATCATCCTGCATCATCCTGCATCATCCTGCATCATCCTGCATCAGTCTGCGTTATCCTGCATCAGTCTGCGTTATCCTCCATCATCCTGCTTCATACTGGCCCATCCTGATTCATGCTGTCCAATCTTGGCATATCATGAACAAAATAAATAAATAAATATAAATAAATAAAAAGAAATAGAAATACATAAAGAAATGTATAAAACAAGTAACAAATAAATAAATACAACGCATCCTCCTCTTTCATCCTGCATCATCCTGCATCATCCTGCATCAACCTGCATCATCCTGCATCATCCTGCATCATCCTGCATCATCCTGCATCATCCTGCATCATCCTGCATCATCCTGCATCATCCTGCATCATCCTGCATCATCCTGCATCATCCTGCATCATCCTGCATCATCCTGCATCATCCTGCATCATCCTGCATCATCCTGCATCATCCTGCATCAGTCGGCGTTATCCTGCATCATCCTGCATCAGTCTGCGTTATCCTGCTTCATACTGGCCCATCCTGATTCATGCTGTCCAATCTTGGCATATCATGAACAAAATAAATAAATAAATAGAAATAAATAAAAAGAAATAGAAATACATAAAGAAATGTATAAAACAAGTAACAAATAAATAAATACAACGCATCCTCCTCTTTCATCCTACATCATCGTGCATCATCGTGCATCACCGTGCATCAATCTGCATCACCGTGCATCATCGTGCATCATCGTGCATCATCGTGCATCAACCTGCACCATCCTGCATCATCCTGCATCATCCTGCATCATCCTGCATCATCCTGCATCATCCTGCATCAGTCTGCGTTATCCTGATTCATGCTGTCCAATCTTGGCATATCATGAACAAAATAAATAAATAAATAGAAATAAATAAAAATAAATAGAAATACATAAAGAAATGTATAAAAAATAACAAATAAATAAATACAACGCATCCTCCTCTTTCATCCTACATCATCGTGCATCATCGTGCATCACCGTGCATCAATCTGCATCACCGTGCATCATCGTGCATCATCCTGCATCAACCTGCATCATCCGGCATCATCGTGCGTCATCGTGCATCATCCTGCATCATCCTACATCATCCTGCATCATCCTGCATCATCCTGCATCATCCTGCATCATCCTGCATCATCCTGCATCATCCTGCATCATCCTTGCATCATCCTGCATCATCCTGCATCATCCTGCATCATCCTGCATCATTCTGCATCATCCTGCATCATCCTGCATCATCCTGCATCATCCTGCATCATCCTGCATCAGTCGGCGTTATCCTGCATCATCCTGCATCAGTCTGCGTTATCCTGCTTCATACTGGCCCATCCTGATTCATGCTGTCCAATCTTGGCATATCATGAACAAAATAAATAAATAAATAGAAATAAATAAAAAGAAATAGAAATACATAAAGAAATGTATAAAAAATTAACAAATAAATAAATACAACGCATCCTCCTCTTTCATCCTACATCATCGTGCATCATCGTGCATCACCGTGCATCAATCTGCATCACCGTGCATCATCGTGCGTCATCGTGCATCAACCTGCATCATCCTGCATCATCCTGCATCATCCTGCTTCATCCTGCATCATCCTGCATCATCCTGCATCATCCTGCATCATCCTGCATCATCCTGCATCAGTCTGCGTTATCCTGCGTCATCCTGCATCAGTCTGCGTTATCCTCCATCATCCTGCTTCATACTGGCCCATCCTGATTCATGCTGTCCAATCTTGGCATATCATGAACAAAATAAATAAATAAATAGAAATAAATAAAAAGAAATAGAAATACATAAAGAAATGTATAAAACAAGTAACAAATAAATAAATACAACGCATCCTCCTCTTTCATCCTGCATCACCGTGCATCAATCTGCATCACCGTGCATCATCCTGTACCATCCTGCATCATCCTGCACCATCCTGCATCAACCTACATCATCCTGCATCATCCTGCATCATCCTGCATCATCCTGCATCAGTCTGCGTTATCCTGCATCATCCTGCATCAGTCTGCCTTATCCTGCTTCATACTGGCCCATCCTGATTCATGCTGTCCAATCTGGCATATCATGAACAAAATAAATAAATAAATAGAAATAAATAAATAAAAAGAAATAGAAATACATAAAGAAATGTATAAAACAAGTAACAAATAAATAAATACAACGCATCTCCTCTTTCATCCTGCATCATCCTGCATCATCCTGCATCACCGTGCATCATCGTGCATCACCGTGCATCAATCTGAATCACCGTGCATCATCGTGCATCACCGTGCATCAATCTGCATCACCGTGCATCATCGTGCGTCATCGTGCATCAACCTGCATCATCATCCTGCATCATCCTGCATCAACCTGCATCATCCTGCATCATCCTGCATTATCCTGCATCATCCTGGATCATCCTGCATCATCCTGCATCATCCTGCATCATCCTGCATCATCCTGCATCATCCTGCATCATCCTGCATCATCCTGCATCAGTCTGCGTTATCCTCCATCATCCTGCTTCATATTGGCCCATCCTGATTCTTGCTGTCCAATCTTGGCATATCATGAACAAAATAAATAAATAAATAGAAATAAATAAAAAGAAATAGAAATACATAAAGAAATGTATAAAAAAATAACAAATAAATAAATACAACGCATCCTCCTCTTTCATCCTACATCATCGTGCATCATCGTGCATCACCGTGCATCAATCTGCATCACCGTGCATCATGGTGCGTCATCGTGCATCAACCTGCATCATTCTGCATCATCCTGCATCATCCTGCATCATCCTGCATCATCCTGCATCATCCTGCATCATCCTGCATCATCCTGCATCATCCTGCATCATCCTGCATCATCCTGCATCATCCTGCATCATCCTGCATCAGTCTGCGTTATCCTGCATCATCCTGCATCAGTCTACGTTATCCTGCTTCATACTGGCCCATCCTGATTCATGCTGTCCAATCTAGGCATATCATGAACAAAATAAATAAATAAATAGAAATAAATAAAAAGAAATAGAAATACATAAAGAAATGTATAAAACAAGT
Organism: Actinernus sp. WN-2022; assembly: GCA_030867875.1. Taxonomy (NCBI): domain Eukaryota; kingdom Metazoa; phylum Cnidaria; class Anthozoa; order Actiniaria; family Actinernidae; genus Actinernus; species Actinernus sp. WN-2022. Next base: position 50,719 of record JAOWCC010001408.1, read on the forward strand.
AACAAATAAATAAATACAACGCATCCTCCTCTTTCATCCTACATCATCGTGCATCATCGTGCATCACCGTGCATCAATCTGCATCACCGTGCATCATGGTGCGTCATCGTGCATCAACCTGCATCATCCTGCATCATCCTGCATCATCCTGCATCATCCTGCATCATCCTGCATCATCCTGCATCATCCTGCATCATCCTGCATCATCCTGCATCATCCTGCATCATCCTGCATCATCCTGCATCATCGTGCATCATCCTGCATCATCCTGCATCAGTCTGCGTTATCCTGCATCAGTCTGCGTTATCCTCCATCATCCTGCTTCATACTGGCCCATCCTGATTCATGCTGTCCAATCTTGGCATATCATGAACAAAATAAATAAATAAATAGAAATAAATAAAAAGAAATAGAAATACATAAAGAAATGTATAAAACAAGTAACAAATAAATAAATTCAACGCATCCTCCTCTTTCACCCTGCATCATCCTGCATCATCCTGCATCATCCTGCATCATCCTGCATCATCCTGCATCAGTCTGCGTTATCCTGCATCAGTCTGCGTTATCCTCCATCATCCTGCTTCATACTGGCCCATCCTGATTCATGCTGTCCAATCTTGGCATATCATGAACAAAATAAATAAATAAATATAAATAAATAAAAAGAAATAGAAATACATAAAGAAATGTATAAAACAAGTAACAAATAAATAAATACAACGCATCCTCCTCTTTCATCCTGCATCATCCTGCATCATCCGGCATCAACCTGCATCATCCTGCATCATCCTGCATCATCCTGCATCATCCTGCATCATCCTGCATCATCCTGCATCATCCTGCATCATCCTGCATCATCCTGCATCATCCTGCATCATCCTGCATCATCCTGCATCATCCTGCATCAGTCGGCGTTATCCTGCATCATCCTGCATCAGTCTGCGTTATCCTGCTTCATACTGGCCCATCCTGATTCATGCTGTCCAATCTTGGCATATCATGAACAAAATAAATAAATAAATAGAAATAAATAAAAAGAAATAGAAATACATAAAGAAATGTATAAAACAAGTAACAAATAAATAAATACAACGCATCCTCCTCTTTCATCCTACATCATCGTGCATCATCGTGCATCACCGTGCATCAATCTGCATCACCGTGCATCATCGTGCATCATCGTGCATCAACCTGCACCATCCTGCATCATCCTGCATCATCCTGCATCATCCTGCATCATCCTGCATCATCCTGCATCAGTCTGCGTTATCCTGATTCATGCTGTCCAATCTTGGCATATCATGAACAAAATAAATAAATAAATAGAAATAAATAAAAATAAATAGAAATACATAAAGAAATGTATAAAAAAATAACAAATAAATAAATACAACGCATCCTCCTCTTTCATCCTACATCATCGTGCATCATCGTGCATCACCGTGCATCAATCTGCATCACCGTGCATCATCGTGCATCATCCTGCATCAACCTGCATCATCCGGCATCATCGTGCGTCATCGTGCATCATCCTGCATCATCCTACATCATCCTGCATCATCCTGCATCATCCTGCATCATCCTGCATCATCCTGCATCATCCTGCATCATCCTGCATCATCCTGCATCATCCTGCATCATCCTGCATCATCCTGCATCATCCTGCATCATTCTGCATCATCCTGCATCATCCTGCATCATCCTGCATCATCCTGCATCATCCTGCATCAGTCGGCGTTATCCTGCATCATCCTGCATCAGTCTGCGTTATCCTGCTTCATACTGGCCCATCCTGATTCATGCTGTCCAATCTTGGCATATCATGAACAAAATAAATAAATAAATAGAAATAAATAAAAAGAAATAGAAATACATAAAGAAATGTATAAAACAAGTAACAAATAAATAAATTCAACGCATCCTCCTCTTTCACCCTGCATCATCCTGCATCATCCTGCATCATCCTGCATCATCCTGCATCATCCTGCATCAGTCTGCGTTATCCTGCATCAGTCTGCGTTATCCTCCATCATCCTGCTTCATACTGGCCCATCCTGATTCATGCTGTCCAATCTTGGCATATCATGAACAAAATAAATAAATAAATATAAATAAATAAAAAGAAATAGAAATACATAAAGAAATGTATAAAACAAGTAACAAATAAATAAATACAACGCATCCTCCTCTTTCATCCTGCATCATCCTGCATCATCCTGCATCAACCTGCATCATCCTGCATCATCCTGCATCATCCTGCATCATCCTGCATCATCCTGCATCATCCTGCATCATCCTGCATCATCCTGCATCATCCTGCATCATCCTGCATCATCCTGCATCATCCTGCATCATCCTGCATCAGTCGGCGTTATCCTGCATCATCCTGCATCAGTCTGCGTTATCCTGCTTCATACTGGCCCATCCTGATTCATGCTGTCCAATCTTGGCATATCATGAACAAAATAAATAAATAAATAGAAATAAATAAAAAGAAATAGAAATACATAAAGAAATGTATAAAACAAGTAACAAATAAATAAATACAACGCATCCTCCTCTTTCATCCTACATCATCGTGCATCATCGTGCATCACCGTGCATCAATCTGCATCACCGTGCATCATCGTGCATCATCGTGCATCATCGTGCATCAACCTGCACCATCCTGCATCATCCTGCATCATCCTGCATCATCCTGCATCATCCTGCATCATCCTGCATCAGTCTGCGTTATCCTGATTCATGCTGTCCAATCTTGGCATATCATGAACAAAATAAATAAATAAATAGAAATAAATAAAAATAAATAGAAATACATAAAGAAATGTATAAAAAAATAACAAATAAATAAATACAACGCATCCTCCTCTTTCATCCTACATCATCGTGCATCATCGTGCATCACCGTGCATCAATCTGCATCACCGTGCATCATCGTGCATCATCCTGCATCAACCTGCATCATCCGGCATCATCGTGCGTCATCGTGCATCATCCTGCATCATCCTACATCATCCTGCATCATCCTGCATCATCCTGCATCATCCTGCATCATCCTGCATCATCCTGCATCATCCTGCATCATCCTGCATCATCCTGCATCATCCTGCATCATCCTGCATCATCCTGCATCATTCTGCATCATCCTGCATCATCCTGCATCATCCTGCATCATCCTGCATCATCCTGCATCAGTCGGCGTTATCCTGCATCATCCTGCATCAGTCTGCGTTATCCTGCTTCATACTGGCCCATCCTGATTCATGCTGTCCAATCTTGGCATATCATGAACAAAATAAATAAATAAATAGAAATAAATAAAAAGAAATAGAAATACATAAAGAAATGTATAAAAAATTAACAAATAAATAAATACAACGCATCCTCCTCTTTCATCCTACATCATCGTGCATCATCGTGCATCACCGTGCATCAATCTGCATCACCGTGCATCATCGTGCGTCATCGTGCATCAACCTGCATCATCCTGCATCATCCTGCATCATCCTGCTTCATCCTGCATCATCCTGCATCATCCTGCATCATCCTGCATCATCCTGCATCATCCTGCATCAGTCTGCGTTATCCTGCGTCATCCTGCATCAGTCTGCGTTATCCTCCATCATCCTGCTTCATACTGGCCCATCCTGATTCATGCTGTCCAATCTTGGCATATCATGAACAAAATAAATAAATAAATAGAAATAAATAAAAAGAAATAGAAATACATAAAGAAATGTATAAAACAAGTAACAAATAAATAAATACAACGCATCCTCCTCTTTCATCCTGCATCACCGTGCATCAATCTGCATCACCGTGCATCATCCTGTACCATCCTGCATCATCCTGCACCATCCTGCATCAACCTACATCATCCTGCATCATCCTGCATCATCCTGCATCATCCTGCATCATCCTGCATCAGTCTGCGTTATCCTGCATCATCCTGCATCAGTCTGCCTTATCCTGCTTCATACTGGCCCATCCTGATTCATGCTGTCCAATCTTGGCATATCATGAACAAAATAAATAAATAAATAGAAATAAATAAATAAAAAGAAATAGAAATACATAAAGAAATGTATAAAACAAGTAACAAATAAATAAATACAACGCATCCTCCTCTTTCATCCTGCATCATCCTGCATCATCCTGCATCACCGTGCATCATCGTGCATCACCGTGCATCAATCTGAATCACCGTGCATCATCGTGCATCACCGTGCATCAATCTGCATCACCGTGCATCATCGTGCGTCATCGTGCATCAACCTGCATCATCCTGCATCATCCTGCATCAACCTGCATCATCCTGCATCATCCTGCATTATCCTGCATCATCCTGGATCATCCTGCATCATCCTGCATCATCCTGCATCATCCTGCATCATCCTGCATCATCCTGCATCATCCTGCATCATCCTGCATCATCCTGCATCAGTCGGCGTTATCCTGCATCATCCTGCGTCAGTCTGCGTTATCCTGCTTCATACTGGCCCATCCTGATTCATGCTGTCCAATCTTGGCATATCATGAACAAAATAAATAAATAAATAGAAATAAATAAAAAGAAATAGAAATACATAAAGAAATGTATAAAACAAGTAACAAATAAATAAATACAACGCATCCTCCTCTTTCATCCTACATCATCGTGCATCATCGTGCATCACCGTGCATCAATCTGCATCACCGTGCATCATCGTGCATCATCGTGCATCAACCTGCACCATCCTGCATCATCCTGCATCATCCTGCATCATCCTGCATGATCCTGCATCATCCTGCATCATCCTGCATCATCCTGCATTATCCTGCATCATCCTGCATCATCCTGCGTCATCCTGCATCATCCTGCATCATCGTGCATCAACCTGCATCATCCTGCGTCATCCTGCATCATCCTGCATCAGTCTGCGTTATACTGCATCATCCTGCATCATCCTGCATCATCCTGCATCAGCCTGCATCATCCTGCATCACCCTGCATCATCCTGCATCATCCTGCATCATCCTGCATCAACCTGCATCATCCTGCATCATCCTGCATCATCCTGCATCATCCTGCATCATCCTGCGTCATCCTGCATCATCCTGCGTCATCCTGCATCATCCTGCATCATCCTGCATCATCCTGCATCATCCTGCATCAGTCTGCGTTATCCTGCATCATCCTGCATCAGTCTGCGTTATCCTGCTTAATACTGGCCCATCCAGATTCATGCTGTCCAATCTTGGCATATCATGAACAAAATAAATAAATAAATAGAAAAAAAAAAAAAAAATAGAAATACATAAAGAAATGTATAAAACAAGTAACAAATAAATAAATTCAACGCATCCTCCTCTTTCACCCTGCATCATCCTGCATCATCCTGCATCATCCTGCATCATCGTGCATCATCGTGCATCACCGTGCATCAATCTGCATCACCGTGCATCATCGTGCATCATCGTGCATCAACCTGCATCATCCTGCATCATCCTGCATCATCCTGCATCATCCTGCATCATCCTGCATCATCCTGCATCATCCTGCATCATCCTGCATCATCCTGCATCATCCTGCATCATCCTACATCATCCTGCATCATCCTGCCTCATCCTGCATCATCCTGCCTCATTCTGCATCATCCTGCATCATCCTGCATCATCCTGCATCATCCTGCATCATCCTGCATCATCCTGCATCATCCTGCATCATCCTGCATCATCCTGCATCAGTCTGCGTTATCCTGCATCAGTCTGCGTTATCCTCCATCATCCTGCTTCATACTGGCCCATCCTGATTCATGCTGTCCAATCTTGGCATATCATGAACAAAATAAATAAATAAATAGAAATAAATAAAAAGAAATAGAAATACATAAAGAAATGTATAAAAAATTAACAAATAAATAAATACAACGCATCCTCCTCTTTCATCCTACATCATCGTGCATCATCGTGCATCACCGTGCATCAATCTGCATCACCGTGCATCATGGTGCGTCATCGTGCATCAACCTGCATCATCCTGCATCATCCTGCATCATCCTGCATCATCCTGCATCATCCTGCATCATCCTGCATCATCCTGCATCATCCTGCATCATCCTGCATCATCCTGCATCATCCTGCATCAGTCTGCGTTATCCTGCATCATCCTGCATCAGTCTACGTTATCCTGCTTCATACTGGCCCATCCTGATTCATGCTGTCCAATCTTGGCATATCATGAACAAAATAAATAAATAAATAGAAATAAATAAAAAGAAATATAAATACATAAAGAAATGTATAAAACAAGTAACAAATAAATAAATACAACGCATCCTCCTCTTTCATCCTGCATCATCGTGCATCACCGTGCATCAATCTGCATCACCGTGCATCATCGTGCGTCATCGTGCTTCAACCTGCATCATCCTGCATCATTCTGCATCATCCTGCATAATCCTGCATCATCCTGCATCATCCTGCATCATCCTGCATCATCCTGCATCAGTCTGCGTTATCCTGCATCAGTCTGCGTTATCCTCCATCATCCTGCTTCATACTGGTCCATCCTGATTCATGCTGTCCAATCTTGGCATATCATGAACAAAATAAATAAATAAATAGAAATAAATAAAAAGAAATAGAAATACATAAAGAAATGTATAAAAAATTAACAAATAAATAAATACAACGCATCCTCCTCTTTCATCCTACATCATCGTGCATCATCGTGCATCACCGTGCATCAATCTGCATCACCGTGCATCATGGTGCGTCATCGTGCATCAACCTGCATCATCCTGCATCATCCTGCATCATCCTGCATCATCCTGCATCATCCTGCATCATCCTGCATCATCCTGCATCATCCTGCATCATCCTGCATCAGTCTGCGTTATCCTGCATCATCCTGCATCAGTCTACGTTATCCTGCTTCATACTGGCCCATCCTGATTCATGCTGTCCAATCTTGGCATATCATGAACAAAATAAATAAATAAATAGAAATAAATAAAAAGAAATAGAAATGCATAAAGAAATGTATAAAACAAGTAACAAATAAATAAATACAACGCATCCTCCTCTTTCATCCTGCATCATCCTGCATCAACCTGCATCATCGTGCATCATCGTGCATCACCGTGCATCAATCTGCATCACCGTGCATCATCGTGCATCATCGTGCATCAACCGGCATCATCCTGCATCATCCTGCATCATCCTGCATCATCCTGCATCATCCTGCATCATCCTGCCTCATCCTGCATCATCCTGCATCATCCAGCATCATCCTGCATCATCCTGCATCATCCTGCATCATCCTGCATCATCCTGCATCATCCTGCATCATCCTGCATCATCCTGCATCATCCTGCATCATCCTGCATCATCCTGCATCAGTCTGCGTTATCCTGCATCAGTCTGCGTTATCCTCCATCATCCTGCTTCATACTGGCCCATCCTGATTCATGCTGTCCAATCTTGGCATATCATGAACAAAATAAATAAATAAATAGAAATAAATAAAAAGAAATAGAAATACATAAAGAAATGCATAAAACAAGTAACAAATAAATAAATTCAACGCATCCTCCTCTTTCACCCTGCATCATCCTGCATCATCCTGCATCATCCTGCATCATCCTGCATCATCCTGCATCATCCTGCATCAGTCTGCGTTATCCTGCATCAGTCTGCGTTATCCTCCATCATCCTGCTTCATACTGGCCCATCCTGATTCATGCTGTCCAATCTTGGCATATCATGAACAAAATAAATAAATAAATAAATATAAATAAATAAAAAGAAATAGAAATACATAAAGATATGTATAAAAAATTAACAAATAAATAAATACAACGCATCCTCCTCTTTCATCCTACATCATCGTGCATCATCGTGCATCACCGTGCATCAATCTGCATCACCGTGCATCATGGTGCGTCATCGTGCATCAACCTGCATTATCCTGCATCATCCTGCATCATCCTGCATCATCCTGCATCATCCTGCATCATCCTGCATCATCCTGCATGATCCTGCATCATCCTGCATCATCCTGCATCAGTCTGCGTTATCCTGCATCATCCTGCATCAGTCTACGTTATCCTGCTTCATACTGGCCCATCCTGATTCATGCTGTCCAATCTTGGCATATCATGAACAAAATAAATAAATAAATAGAAATAAATAAAAAGAAATAGAAATACATAAAGAAATGTATAAAACAAGTAACAAATAAATAAATACAACGCATCCTCCTCTTTCATCCTACATCATCGTGCATCATCGTGCATCACCGTGCATCAATCTGCATCACCGTGCATCATGGTGCGTCATCGTGCATCAACCTGCATCATCCTGCATCATCCTGCATCATCCTGCATCATCCTGCATCATCCTGCATCATCCTGCATCATCCTGCATCATCCTGCATGATCCTGCATCATCCTGCATCATCCTGCATCAGTCTGCGTTATCCTGCATCATCCTGCATCAGTCTACGTTATCCTGCTTCATACTGGCCCATCCTGATTCATGCTGTCCAATCTTGGCATATCATGAACAAAATAAATAAATAAATAGAAATAAATAAAAAGAAATAGAAATACATAAAGAAATGTATAAAACAAGTAACAAATAAATAAATACAACGCATCCTCCTCTTTCATCCTGCATCATCGTGCATCACCGTGCATCAATCTGCATCACCGTGCATCATCGTGCGTCATCGTGCTTCAACCTGCATCATCCTGCATCATTCTGCATCATCCTGCATAATCCTGCATCATCCTGCATCATCCTGCATCATCCTGCATCATCCTGCATCAGTCTGCGTTATCCTGCATCAGTCTGCGTTATCCTCCATCATCCTGCTTCATACTGGTCCATCCTGATTCATGCTGTCCAATCTTGGCATATCATGAACAAAATAAATAAATAAATAGAAATAAATAAAAAGAAATAGAAATACATAAAGAAATGTATAAAAAATTAACAAATAAATAAATACAACGCATCCTCCTCTTTCATCCTACATCATCGTGCATCATCGTGCATCACCGTGCATCAATCTGCATCACCGTGCATCATGGTGCGTCATCGTGCATCAACCTGCATCATCCTGCATCATCCTGCATCATCCTGCATCATCCTGCATCATCCTGCATCATCCTGCATCATCCTGCATCATCCTGCATCATCCTGCATCAGTCTGCGTTATCCTGCATCATCCTGCATCAGTCTACGTTATCCTGCTTCATACTGGCCCATCCTGATTCATGCTGTCCAATCTTGGCATATCATGAACAAAATAAATAAATAAATAGAAATAAATAAAAAGAAATAGAAATGCATAAAGAAATGTATAAAACAAGTAACAAATAAATAAATACAACGCATCCTCCTCTTTCATCCTGCATCATCCTGCATCAACCTGCATCATCGTGCATCATCGTGCATCACCGTGCATCAATCTGCATCACCGTGCATCATCGTGCATCATCGTGCATCAACCGGCATCATCCTGCATCATCCTGCATCATCCTGCATCATCCTGCATCATCCTGCATCATCCTGCCTCATCCTGCATCATCCTGCATCATCCAGCATCATCCTGCATCATCCTGCATCATCCTGCATCATCCTGCATCATCCTGCATCATCCTGCATCATCCTGCATCATCCTGCATCATCCTGCATCATCCTGCATCATCCTGCATCAGTCTGCGTTATCCTGCATCAGTCTGCGTTATCCTCCATCATCCTGCTTCATACTGGCCCATCCTGATTCATGCTGTCCAATCTTGGCATATCATGAACAAAATAAATAAATAAATAGAAATAAATAAAAAGAAATAGAAATACATAAAGAAATGCATAAAACAAGTAACAAATAAATAAATTCAACGCATCCTCCTCTTTCACCCTGCATCATCCTGCATCATCCTGCATCATCCTGCATCATCCTGCATCATCCTGCATCATCCTGCATCAGTCTGCGTTATCCTGCATCAGTCTGCGTTATCCTCCATCATCCTGCTTCATACTGGCCCATCCTGATTCATGCTGTCCAATCTTGGCATATCATGAACAAAATAAATAAATAAATAAATATAAATAAATAAAAAGAAATAGAAATACATAAAGATATGTATAAAAAATTAACAAATAAATAAATACAACGCATCCTCCTCTTTCATCCTACATCATCGTGCATCATCGTGCATCACCGTGCATCAATCTGCATCACCGTGCATCATGGTGCGTCATCGTGCATCAACCTGCATTATCCTGCATCATCCTGCATCATCCTGCATCATCCTGCATCATCCTGCATCATCCTGCATCATCCTGCATGATCCTGCATCATCCTGCATCATCCTGCATCAGTCTGCGTTATCCTGCATCATCCTGCATCAGTCTACGTTATCCTGCTTCATACTGGCCCATCCTGATTCATGCTGTCCAATCTTGGCATATCATGAACAAAATAAATAAATAAATAGAAATAAATAAAAAGAAATATAAATACATAAAGAAATGTATAAAACAAGTAACAAATAAATAAATACAACGCATCCTCCTCTTTCATCCTGCATCATCCTGCATCAACCTGCATCATCGTGCATCATCGTGCATCACCGTGCATCAATCTGCATCACCGTGCATCATCGTGCATCATCGTGCATCATCCTGCATCATCCTGCATCATCCTGCATCATCGTGCATCATCGTGCATCACCGTGCATCAATCTGCATCACCGTGCATCATCGTGCATCAACCTGCATCATCCTGCATCATCCTGCATCATCCTGCATCATCCTGCATCATCCTGCATCATCCTGCATCATCCTGCATCATCCTGCCTCATCCTGCATCATCCTGCCTCATCCTGCATCATCCTGCATCATCCTGCATCATCCTGCATCATCCTGCATCATCCTGCATCATCCTGCATCATCGTGCATCATCCTGCATCATCCTGCATCAGTCTGCGTTATCCTGCATCAGTCTGCGTTAACCTCCATCATCCTGCTTCATACTGGCCCATCCTGATTCATGCTGTCCAATCTTGGCATATCATGAACAAAATAAATAAATAAATAGAAATAAATAAAAAGAAATAGAAATACATAAAGAAATGTATAAAACAAGTAACAAATAAATAAATACAACGCATCCTCCTCTTTCATCCTACATCATCGTGCATCATCGTGCATCACCGTGCATCAATCTGCATCACCGTGCATCATGGTGCGTCATCGTGCATCAACCTGCATCATCCTGCATCATCCTGCATCATCCTGCATCATCCTGCATCATCCTGCATCATCCTGCATCATCCTGCATCATCCTGCATGATCCTGCATCATCCTGCATCATCCTGCATCAGTCTGCGTTATCCTGCATCATCCTGCATCAGTCTACGTTATCCTGCTTCATACTGGCCCATCCTGATTCATGCTGTCCAATCTTGGCATATCATGAACAAAATAAATAAATAAATAGAAATAAATAAAAAGAAATATAAATACATAAAGAAATGTATAAAACAAGTAACAAATAAATAAATACAACGCATCCTCCTCTTTCATCCTGCATCATCCTGCATCAACCTGCATCATCGTGCATCATCGTGCATCACCGTGCATCAATCTGCATCACCGTGCATCATCGTGCATCATCGTGCATCATCCTGCATCATCCTGCATCATCCTGCATCATCGTGCATCATCGTGCATCACCGTGGATCAATCTGCATCACCGTGCATCATCGTGCATCAACCTGCATCATCCTGCATCATCCTGCATCATCCTGCATCATCCTGCATCATCCTGCATCATCCTGCATCATCCTGAATCATCCTGCCTCATCCTGCATCATCCTGCCTCATCCTGCATCATCCTGCATCATCCTGCATCATCCTGCATCATCCTGCATCATCCTGCATCATCCTGCATCATCGTGCATCATCCTGCATCATCCTGCATCAGTCTGCGTTATCCTGCATCAGTCTGCGTTAACCTCCATCATCCTGCTTCATACTGGCCCATCCTGATTCATGCTGTCCAATCTTGGCATATCATGAACAAAATAAATAAATAAATAGAAATAAATAAAAAGAAATAGAAATACATAAAGAAATGTATAAAACAAGTAACAAATAAATAAATACAACGCATCCTCCTCTTTCATCCTACATCATCGTGCATCATCGTGCATCACCGTGCATCAATCTGCATCACCGTGCATCATGGTGCGTCATCGTGCATCAACCTGCATCATCCTGCATCATCCTGCATCATCCTGCATCATCCTGCATCATCCTGCATCATCCTGCATCATCCTGCATCATCCTGCATCATCCTGCATCATCCTGCATCAGTCTGCGTTATCCTGCATCATCCTGCATCAGTCTACGTTATCCTGCTTCATACTGGCCCATCCTGATTCATGCTGTCCAATCTTGGCATATCATGAACAAAATAAATAAATAAATAGAAATAAATAAAAAGAAATAGAAATACATAAAGAAATGTATAAAACAAGTAACAAATAAATAAATACAACGCATCCTCCTCTTTCATCCTGCATCATCCTGCATCAACCTGCATCATCGTGCATCATCGTGCATCACCGTGCATCAATCTGCATCACCGTGCATCATCGTGCATCATCGTGCATCAACCTGCATCATCCTGCATCATCCTGCATCATCATGCATCATCCTGCATCATCCTGCATCATCCTGCATCATCCTGCATCATCCTGCATCATCCTGCATCATCCTGCATCATCCTGCATCATCCTGCATCATACTGCATCATCCTGCATCATCCTGCATCATCGTGCATCATCCTGCATCATCCTGCATCAGTCTGCGTTATCCTGCATCAGTCTGCGTTATCCTCCATCATCCTGCTTCATACTGGCCCATCCTGATTCATGCTGTCCAATCTTGGCATATCATGAACAAAATAAATAAATAAATAGAAATAAATAAAAAGAAATAGAAATACATAAAGAAATGTATAAAACAAGTAACAAATAAATAAATACAACGCATCCTCCTCTTTCATCCTGCATCACCGTGCATCAATCTGCATCACCGTGCATCATCCTGTACCATCCTGCATCATCCTGCACCATCCTGCATCAACCTACATCATCCTGCATCATCCTGCATCATCCTGCATCATCCTGCATCATCCTGCATCAGTCTGCGTTATCCTGCATCATCCTGCATCAGTCTGCCTTATCCTGCTTCATACTGGCCCATCCTGATTCATGCTGTCCAATCTTGGCATATCATGAACAAAATAAATAAATAAATAGAAATAAATAAATAAAAAGAAATAGAAATACATAAAGAAATGTATAAAACAAGTAACAAATAAATAAATACAACGCATCCTCCTCTTTCATCCTGCATCATCCTGCATCATCCTGCATCACCGTGCATCATCGTGCATCACCGTGCATCAATCTGCATCACCGTGCATCATCGTGCATCATCGTGCATCATCGTGCATCAACCTGCACCATCCTGCATCATCCTGCATCATCCTGCATCATCCTGCATCATCCTGCATCATCCTGCATCAGTCTGCGTTATCCTGATTCATGCTGTCCAATCTTGGCATATCATGAACAAAATAAATAAATAAATAGAAATAAATAAAAATAAATAGAAATACATAAAGAAATGTATAAAAAAATAACAAATAAATAAATACAACGCATCCTCCTCTTTCATCCTACATCATCGTGCATCATCGTGCATCACCGTGCATCAATCTGCATCACCGTGCATCATCGTGCATCATCCTGCATCAACCTGCATCATCCGGCATCATCGTGCGTCATCGTGCATCATCCTGCATCATCCTACATCATCCTGCATCATCCTGCATCATCCTGCATCATCCTGCATCATCCTGCATCATCCTGCATCATCCTGCATCATCCTGCATCATCCTGCATCATCCTGCATCATCCTGCATCATTCTGCATCATCCTGCATCATCCTGCATCATCCTGCATCATCCTGCATCATCCTGCATCATCCTGCATCAGTCGGCGTTATCCTGCATCATCCTGCATCAGTCTGCGTTATCCTGCTTCATACTGGCCCATCCTGATTCATGCTGTCCAATCTTGGCATATCATGAACAAAATAAATAAATAAATAGAAATAAATAAAAAGAAATAGAAATACATAAACAAATGTATAAAAAATTAACAAATAAATAAATACAACGCATCCTCCTCTTTCATCCTACATCATCGTGCATCATCGTGCATCACCGTGCATCAATCTGCATCACCGTGCATCATCGTGCGTCATCGTGCATCAACCTGCATCATCCTGCATCATCCTGCATCATCCTGCTTCATCCTGCATCATCCTGCATCATCCTGCATCATCCTGCATCATCCTGCATCATCCTGCATCAGTCTGCGTTATCCTGCGTCATCCTGCATCAGTCTGCGTTATCCTCCATCATCCTGCTTCATACTGGCCCATCCTGATTCATGCTGTCCAATCTTGGCATATCATGAACAAAATAAATAAATAAATAGAAATAAATAAAAAGAAATAGAAATACATAAAGAAATGTATAAAACAAGTAACAAATAAATAAATACAACGCATCCTCCTCTTTCATCCTGCATCACCGTGCATCAATCTGCATCACCGTGCATCATCCTGTACCATCCTGCATCATCCTGCACCATCCTGCATCAACCTACATCATCCTGCATCATCCTGCATCATCCTGCATCATCCTGCATCATCCTGCATCAGTCTGCGTTATCCTGCATCATCCTGCATCAGTCTGCCTTATCCTGCTTCATACTGGCCCATCCTGATTCATGCTGTCCAATCTTGGCATATCATGAACAAAATAAATAAATAAATAGAAATAAATAAATAAAAAGAAATAGAAATACATAAAGAAATGTATAAAACAAGTAACAAATAAATAAATACAACGCATCCTCCTCTTTCATCCTGCATCATCCTGCATCATCCTGCATCACCGTGCATCATCGTGCATCACCGTGCATCAATCTGAATCACCGTGCATCATCGTGCATCACCGTGCATCAATCTGCATCACCGTGCATCATCGTGCGTCATCGTGCATCAACCTGCATCATCCTGCATCATCCTGCATCAACCTGCATCATCCTGCATCATCCTGCATTATCCTGCATCATCCTGGATCATCCTGCATCATCCTGCATCATCCTGCATCATCCTGCATCATCCTGCATCATCCTGCATCATCCTGCATCATCCTGCATCATCCTGCATCAGTCGGCGTTATCCTGCATCATCCTGCGTCAGTCTGCGTTATCCTGCTTCATACTGGCCCATCCTGATTCATGCTGTCCAATCTTGGCATATCATGAACAAAATAAATAAATAAATAGAAATAAATAAAAAGAAATAGAAATACATAAAGAAATGTATAAAACAAGTAACAAATAAATAAATACAACGCATCCTCCTCTTTCATCCTACATCATCGTGCATCATCGTGCATCACCGTGCATCAATCTGCATCACCGTGCATCATCGTGCATCATCGTGCATCAACCTGCACCATCCTGCATCATCCTGCATCATCCTGCATCATCCTGCATGATCCTGCATCATCCTGCATCATCCTGCATCATCCTGCATTATCCTGCATCATCCTGCATCATCCTGCGTCATCCTGCATCATCCTGCATCATCGTGCATCAACCTGCATCATCCTGCGTCATCCTGCATCATCCTGCATCAGTCTGCGTTATACTGCATCATCCTGCATCATCCTGCATCATCCTGCATCAGCCTGCATCATCCTGCATCACCCTGCATCATCCTGCATCATCCTGCATCATCCTGCATCAACCTGCATCATCCTGCATCATCCTGCATCATCCTGCATCATCCTGCATCATCCTGCGTCATCCTGCATCATCCTGCGTCATCCTGCATCATCCTGCATCATCCTGCATCATCCTGCATCATCCTGCATCAGTCTGCGTTATCCTGCATCATCCTGCATCAGTCTGCGTTATCCTGCTTAATACTGGCCCATCCAGATTCATGCTGTCCAATCTTGGCATATCATGAACAAAATAAATAAATAAATAGAAATAAATAAAAAGAAATAGAAATACATAAACAAATGTATAAAAAATTAACAAATAAATAAATACAACGCATCCTCCTCTTTCATCCTACATCATCGTGCATCATCGTGCATCACCGTGCATCAATCTGCATCACCGTGCATCATCGTGCGTCATCGTGCATCAACCTGCATCATCCTGCATCATCCTGCATCATCCTGCTTCATCCTGCATCATCCTGCATCATCCTGCATCATCCTGCATCATCCTGCATCATCCTGCATCAGTCTGCGTTATCCTGCGTCATCCTGCATCAGTCTGCGTTATCCTCCATCATCCTGCTTCATACTGGCCCATCCTGATTCATGCTGTCCAATCTTGGCATATCATGAACAAAATAAATAAATAAATAGAAATAAATAAAAAGAAATAGAAATACATAAAGAAATGTATAAAACAAGTAACAAATAAATAAATACAACGCATCCTCCTCTTTCATCCTGCATCACCGTGCATCAATCTGCATCACCGTGCATCATCCTGTACCATCCTGCATCATCCTGCACCATCCTGCATCAACCTACATCATCCTGCATCATCCTGCATCATCCTGCATCATCCTGCATCATCCTGCATCAGTCTGCGTTATCCTGCATCATCCTGCATCAGTCTGCCTTATCCTGCTTCATACTGGCCCATCCTGATTCATGCTGTCCAATCTTGGCATATCATGAACAAAATAAATAAATAAATAGAAATAAATAAATAAAAAGAAATAGAAATACATAAAGAAATGTATAAAACAAGTAACAAATAAATAAATACAACGCATCCTCCTCTTTCATCCTGCATCATCCTGCATCATCCTGCATCACCGTGCATCATCGTGCATCACCGTGCATCAATCTGAATCACCGTGCATCATCGTGCATCACCGTGCATCAATCTGCATCACCGTGCATCATCGTGCGTCATCGTGCATCAACCTGCATCATCCTGCATCATCCTGCATCAACCTGCATCATCCTGCATCATCCTGCATTATCCTGCATCATCCTGGATCATCCTGCATCATCCTGCATCATCCTGCATCATCCTGCATCATCCTGCATCATCCTGCATCATCCTGCATCATCCTGCATCATCCTGCATCAGTCGGCGTTATCCTGCATCATCCTGCGTCAGTCTGCGTTATCCTGCTTCATACTGGCCCATCCTGATTCATGCTGTCCAATCTTGGCATATCATGAACAAAATAAATAAATAAATAGAAATAAATAAAAAGAAATAGAAATACATAAAGAAATGTATAAAACAAGTAACAAATAAATAAATACAACGCATCCTCCTCTTTCATCCTACATCATCGTGCATCATCGTGCATCACCGTGCATCAATCTGCATCACCGTGCATCATCGTGCATCATCGTGCATCAACCTGCACCATCCTGCATCATCCTGCATCATCCTGCATCATCCTGCATGATCCTGCATCATCCTGCATCATCCTGCATCATCCTGCATTATCCTGCATCATCCTGCATCATCCTGCGTCATCCTGCATCATCCTGCATCATCGTGCATCAACCTGCATCATCCTGCGTCATCCTGCATCATCCTGCATCAGTCTGCGTTATACTGCATCATCCTGCATCATCCTGCATCATCCTGCATCAGCCTGCATCATCCTGCATCACCCTGCATCATCCTGCATCATCCTGCATCATCCTGCATCAACCTGCATCATCCTGCATCATCCTGCATCATCCTGCATCATCCTGCATCATCCTGCGTCATCCTGCATCATCCTGCGTCATCCTGCATCATCCTGCATCATCCTGCATCATCCTGCATCATCCTGCATCAGTCTGCGTTATCCTGCATCATCCTGCATCAGTCTGCGTTATCCTGCTTAATACTGGCCCATCCAGATTCATGCTGTCCAATCTTGGCATATCATGAACAAAATAAATAAATAAATAGAAAAAAAAAAAAAAAATAGAAATACATAAAGAAATGTATAAAACAAGTAACAAATAAATAAATTCAACGCATCCTCCTCTTTCACCCTGCATCATCCTGCATCATCCTGCATCATCCTGCATCATCGTGCATCATCGTGCATCACCGTGCATCAATCTGCATCACCGTGCATCATCGTGCATCATCGTGCATCAACCTGCATCATCCTGCATCATCCTGCATCATCCTGCATCATCCTGCATCATCCTGTATCATCCTGCATCATCCTGCATCATCCTGCATCATCCTGCATCATCCTGCATCATCCTACATCATCCTGCATCATCCTGCCTCATCCTGCATCATCCTGCCTCATTCTGCATCATCCTGCATCATCCTGCATCATCCTGCATCATCCTGCATCATCCTGCATCATCCTGCATCATCCTGCATCATCCTGCATCATCCTGCATCAGTCTGCGTTATCCTGCATCAGTCTGCGTTATCCTCCATCATCCTGCTTCATACTGGCCCATCCTGATTCATGCTGTCCAATCTTGGCATATCATGAACAAAATAAATAAATAAATAGAAATAAATAAAAAGAAATAGAAATACATAAAGAAATGTATAAAAAATTAACAAATAAATAAATACAACGCATCCTCCTCTTTCATCCTACATCATCGTGCATCATCGTGCATCACCGTGCATCAATCTGCATCACCGTGCATCATGGTGCGTCATCGTGCATCAACCTGCATCATCCTGCATCATCCTGCATCATCCTGCATCATCCTGCATCATCCTGCATCATCCTGCATCATCCTGCATCATCCTGCATCATCCTGCATCATCCTGCATCAGTCTGCGTTATCCTGCATCATCCTGCATCAGTCTACGTTATCCTGCTTCATACTGGCCCATCCTGATTCATGCTGTCCAATCTTGGCATATCATGAACAAAATAAATAAATAAATAGAAATAAATAAAAAGAAATAGAAATACATAAAGAAATGTATAAAACAAGTAACAAATAAATAAATACAACGCATCCTCCTCTTTCATCCTGCATCATCGTGCATCACCGTGCATCAATCTGCATCACCGTGCATCATCGTGCGTCATCGTGCTTCAACCTGCATCATCCTGCATCATTCTGCATCATCCTGCATAATCCTGCATCATCCTGCATCATCCTGCATCATCCTGCATCATCCTGCATCAGTCTGCGTTATCCTGCATCAGTCTGCGTTATCCTCCATCATCCTGCTTCATACTGGTCCATCCTGATTCATGCTGTCCAATCTTGGCATATCATGAACAAAATAAATAAATAAATAGAAATAAATAAAAAGAAATAGAAATACATAAAGAAATGTATAAAAAATTAACAAATAAATAAATACAACGCATCCTCCTCTTTCATCCTACATCATCGTGCATCATCGTGCATCACCGTGCATCAATCTGCATCACCGTGCATCATGGTGCGTCATCGTGCATCAACCTGCATCATCCTGCATCATCCTGCATCATCCTGCATCATCCTGCATCATCCTGCATCATCCTGCATCATCCTGCATCATCCTGCATCATCCTGCATCAGTCTGCGTTATCCTGCATCATCCTGCATCAGTCTACGTTATCCTGCTTCATACTGGCCCATCCTGATTCATGCTGTCCAATCTTGGCATATCATGAACAAAATAAATAAATAAATAGAAATAAATAAAAAGAAATAGAAATGCATAAAGAAATGTATAAAACAAGTAACAAATAAATAAATACAACGCATCCTCCTCTTTCATCCTGCATCATCCTGCATCAACCTGCATCATCGTGCATCATCGTGCATCACCGTGCATCAATCTGCATCACCGTGCATCATCGTGCATCATCGTGCATCAACCGGCATCATCCTGCATCATCCTGCATCATCCTGCATCATCCTGCATCATCCTGCATCATCCTGCCTCATCCTGCATCATCCTGCATCATCCAGCATCATCCTGCATCATCCTGCATCATCCTGCATCATCCTGCATCATCCTGCATCATCCTGCATCATCCTGCATCATCCTGCATCATCCTGCATCATCCTGCATCATCCTGCATCAGTCTGCGTTATCCTGCATCAGTCTGCGTTATCCTCCATCATCCTGCTTCATACTGGCCCATCCTGATTCATGCTGTCCAATCTTGGCATATCATGAACAAAATAAATAAATAAATAGAAATAAATAAAAAGAAATAGAAATACATAAAGAAATGCATAAAATAAGTAACAAATAAATAAATTCAACGCATCCTCCTCTTTCACCCTGCATCATCCTGCATCATCCTGCATCATCCTGCATCATCCTGCATCATCCTGCATCATCCTGCATCAGTCTGCGTTATCCTGCATCAGTCTGCGTTATCCTCCATCATCCTGCTTCATACTGGCCCATCCTGATTCATGCTGTCCAATCTTGGCATATCATGAACAAAATAAATAAATAAATAAATATAAATAAATAAAAAGAAATAGAAATACATAAAGATATGTATAAAAAATTAACAAATAAATAAATACAACGCATCCTCCTCTTTCATCCTACATCATCGTGCATCATCGTGCATCACCGTGCATCAATCTGCATCACCGTGCATCATGGTGCGTCATCGTGCATCAACCTGCATTATCCTGCATCATCCTGCATCATCCTGCATCATCCTGCATCATCCTGCATCATCCTGCATCATCCTGCATGATCCTGCATCATCCTGCATCATCCTGCATCAGTCTGCGTTATCCTGCATCATCCTGCATCATCCTGCATCATCCTGCATCATCCTGCATCATCCTGCATCATCCTGCATCAGTCTGCGTTATCCTGCATCAGTCTGCGTTATCCTCCATCATCCTGCTTCATACTGGCCCATCCTGATTCATGCTGTCCAATCTTGGCATATCATGAACAAAATAAATAAATAAATAGAAATAAATAAAAAGAAATAGAAATACATAAAGAAATGTATAAAACAAGTAACAAATAAATAAATACAACGCATCCTCCTCTTTCATCCTGCATCACCGTGCATCAATCTGCATCACCGTGCATCATCCTGTACCATCCTGCATCATCCTGCACCATCCTGCATCAACCTACATCATCCTGCATCATCCTGCATCATCCTGCATCATCCTGCATCATCCTGCATCAGTCTGCGTTATCCTGCATCATCCTGCATCAGTCTGCCTTATCCTGCTTCATACTGGCCCATCCTGATTCATGCTGTCCAATCTTGGCATATCATGAACAAAATAAATAAATAAATAGAAATAAATAAATAAAAAGAAATAGAAATACATAAAGAAATGTATAAAACAAGTAACAAATAAATAAATACAACGCATCCTCCTCTTTCATCCTGCATCATCCTGCATCATCCTGCATCACCGTGCATCATCGTGCATCACCGTGCATCAATCTGAATCACCGTGCATCATCGTGCATCACCGTGCATCAATCTGCATCACCGTGCATCATCGTGCGTCATCGTGCATCAACCTGCATCATCCTGCATCATCCTGCATCAACCTGCATCATCCTGCATCATCCTGCATTATCCTGCATCATCCTGGATCATCCTGCATCATCCTGCATCATCCTGCATCATCCTGCATCATCCTGCATCATCCTGCATCATCCTGCATCATCCTGCATCATCCTGCATCAGTCGGCGTTATCCTGCATCATCCTGCGTCAGTCTGCGTTATCCTGCTTCATACTGGCCCATCCTGATTCATGCTGTCCAATCTTGGCATATCATGAACAAAATAAATAAATAAATAGAAATAAATAAAAAGAAATAGAAATACATAAAGAAATGTATAAAACAAGTAACAAATAAATAAATACAACGCATCCTCCTCTTTCATCCTACATCATCGTGCATCATCGTGCATCACCGTGCATCAATCTGCATCACCGTGCATCATCGTGCATCATCGTGCATCAACCTGCACCATCCTGCATCATCCTGCATCATCCTGCATCATCCTGCATGATCCTGCATCATCCTGCATCATCCTGCATCATCCTGCATTATCCTGCATCATCCTGCATCATCCTGCGTCATCCTGCATCATCCTGCATCATCGTGCATCAACCTGCATCATCCTGCGTCATCCTGCATCATCCTGCATCAGTCTGCGTTATACTGCATCATCCTGCATCATCCTGCATCATCCTGCATCAGCCTGCATCATCCTGCATCACCCTGCATCATCCTGCATCATCCTGCATCATCCTGCATCAACCTGCATCATCCTGCATCATCCTGCATCATCCTGCATCATCCTGCATCATCCTGCGTCATCCTGCATCATCCTGCGTCATCCTGCATCATCCTGCATCATCCTGCATCAGTCTGCGTTATCCTGCATCATCCTGCATCAGTCTGCCTTATCCTGCTTCATACTGGCCCATCCTGATTCATGCTGTCCAATCTTGGCATATCATGAACAAAATAAATAAATAAATAGAAATAAATAAATAAAAAGAAATAGAAATACATAAAGAAATGTATAAAACAAGTAACAAATAAATAAATACAACGCATCCTCCTCTTTCATCCTGCATCATCCTGCATCATCCTGCATCACCGTGCATCATCGTGCATCACCGTGCATCAATCTGAATCACCGTGCATCATCGTGCATCACCGTGCATCAATCTGCATCACCGTGCATCATCGTGCGTCATCGTGCATCAACCTGCATCATCCTGCATCATCCTGCATCAACCTGCATCATCCTGCATCATCCTGCATTATCCTGCATCATCCTGGATCATCCTGCATCATCCTGCATCATCCTGCATCATCCTGCATCATCCTGCATCATCCTGCATCATCCTGCATCATCCTGCATCATCCTGCATCAGTCGGCGTTATCCTGCATCATCCTGCGTCAGTCTGCGTTATCCTGCTTCATACTGGCCCATCCTGATTCATGCTGTCCAATCTTGGCATATCATGAACAAAATAAATAAATAAATAGAAATAAATAAAAAGAAATAGAAATACATAAAGAAATGTATAAAACAAGTAACAAATAAATAAATACAACGCATCCTCCTCTTTCATCCTACATCATCGTGCATCATCGTGCATCACCGTGCATCAATCTGCATCACCGTGCATCATCGTGCATCATCGTGCATCAACCTGCACCATCCTGCATCATCCTGCATCATCCTGCATCATCCTGCATGATCCTGCATCATCCTGCATCATCCTGCATCATCCTGCATTATCCTGCATCATCCTGCATCATCCTGCGTCATCCTGCATCATCCTGCATCATCGTGCATCAACCTGCATCATCCTGCGTCATCCTGCATCATCCTGCATCAGTCTGCGTTATACTGCATCATCCTGCATCATCCTGCATCATCCTGCATCAGCCTGCATCATCCTGCATCACCCTGCATCATCCTGCATCATCCTGCATCATCCTGCATCAACCTGCATCATCCTGCATCATCCTGCATCATCCTGCATCATCCTGCATCATCCTGCGTCATCCTGCATCATCCTGCGTCATCCTGCATCATCCTGCATCATCCTGCATCATCCTGCATCATCCTGCATCAGTCTGCGTTATCCTGCATCATCCTGCATCAGTCTGCGTTATCCTGCTTAATACTGGCCCATCCAGATTCATGCTGTCCAATCTTGGCATATCATGAACAAAATAAATAAATAAATAGAAAAAAAAAAAAAAAATAGAAATACATAAAGAAATGTATAAAACAAGTAACAAATAAATAAATTCAACGCATCCTCCTCTTTCACCCTGCATCATCCTGCATCATCCTGCATCATCCTGCATCATCGTGCATCATCGTGCATCACCGTGCATCAATCTGCATCACCGTGCATCATCGTGCATCATCGTGCATCAACCTGCATCATCCTGCATCATCCTGCATCATCCTGCATCATCCTGCATCATCCTGTATCATCCTGCATCATCCTGCATCATCCTGCATCATCCTGCATCATCCTACATCATCCTGCATCATCCTGCCTCATCCTGCATCATCCTGCCTCATTCTGCATCATCCTGCATCATCCTGCATCATCCTGCATCATCCTGCATCATCCTGCATCATCCTGCATCATCCTGCATCATCCTGCATCATCCTGCATCAGTCTGCGTTATCCTGCATCAGTCTGCGTTATCCTCCATCATCCTGCTTCATACTGGCCCATCCTGATTCATGCTGTCCAATCTTGGCATATCATGAACAAAATAAATAAATAAATAGAAATAAATAAAAAGAAATAGAAATACATAAAGAAATGTATAAAAAATTAACAAATAAATAAATACAACGCATCCTCCTCTTTCATCCTACATCATCGTGCATCATCGTGCATCACCGTGCATCAATCTGCATCACCGTGCATCATGGTGCGTCATCGTGCATCAACCTGCATCATCCTGCATCATCCTGCATCATCCTGCATCATCCTGCATCATCCTGCATCATCCTGCATCATCCTGCATCATCCTGCATCATCCTGCATCATCCTGCATCAGTCTGCGTTATCCTGCATCATCCTGCATCAGTCTACGTTATCCTGCTTCATACTGGCCCATCCTGATTCATGCTGTCCAATCTTGGCATATCATGAACAAAATAAATAAATAAATAAATAGAAATAAATAAAAAGAAATAGAAATACATAAAGAAATGTATAAAACAAGTAACAAATAAATAAATACAACGCATCCTCCTCTTTCATCCTGCATCATCGTGCATCACCGTGCATCAATCTGCATCACCGTGCATCATCGTGCGTCATCGTGCTTCAACCTGCATCATCCTGCATCATTCTGCATCATCCTGCATAATCCTGCATCATCCTGCATCATCCTGCATCATCCTGCATCATCCTGCATCAGTCTGCGTTATCCTGCATCAGTCTGCGTTATCCTCCATCATCCTGCTTCATACTGGTCCATCCTGATTCATGCTGTCCAATCTTGGCATATCATGAACAAAATAAATAAATAAATAGAAATAAATAAAAAGAAATAGAAATACATAAAGAAATGTATAAAAAATTAACAAATAAATAAATACAACGCATCCTCCTCTTTCATCCTACATCATCGTGCATCATCGTGCATCACCGTGCATCAATCTGCATCACCGTGCATCATGGTGCGTCATCGTGCATCAACCTGCATCATCCTGCATCATCCTGCATCATCCTGCATCATCCTGCATCATCCTGCATCATCCTGCATCATCCTGCATCATCCTGCATCATCCTGCATCAGTCTGCGTTATCCTGCATCATCCTGCATCAGTCTACGTTATCCTGCTTCATACTGGCCCATCCTGATTCATGCTGTCCAATCTTGGCATATCATGAACAAAATAAATAAATAAATAGAAATAAATAAAAAGAAATAGAAATGCATAAAGAAATGTATAAAACAAGTAACAAATAAATAAATACAACGCATCCTCCTCTTTCATCCTGCATCATCCTGCATCAACCTGCATCATCGTGCATCATCGTGCATCACCGTGCATCAATCTGCATCACCGTGCATCATCGTGCATCATCGTGCATCAACCGGCATCATCCTGCATCATCCTGCATCATCCTGCATCATCCTGCATCATCCTGCATCATCCTGCCTCATCCTGCATCATCCTGCATCATCCAGCATCATCCTGCATCATCCTGCATCATCCTGCATCATCCTGCATCATCCTGCATCATCCTGCATCATCCTGCATCATCCTGCATCATCCTGCATCATCCTGCATCATCCTGCATCAGTCTGCGTTATCCTGCATCAGTCTGCGTTATCCTCCATCATCCTGCTTCATACTGGCCCATCCTGATTCATGCTGTCCAATCTTGGCATATCATGAACAAAATAAATAAATAAATAGAAATAAATAAAAAGAAATAGAAATACATAAAGAAATGCATAAAACAAGTAACAAATAAATAAATTCAACGCATCCTCCTCTTTCACCCTGCATCATCCTGCATCATCCTGCATCATCCTGCATCATCCTGCATCATCCTGCATCATCCTGCATCAGTCTGCGTTATCCTGCATCAGTCTGCGTTATCCTCCATCATCCTGCTTCATACTGGCCCATCCTGATTCATGCTGTCCAATCTTGGCATATCATGAACAAAATAAATAAATAAATAAATATAAATAAATAAAAAGAAATAGAAATACATAAAGATATGTATAAAAAATTAACAAATAAATAAATACAACGCATCCTCCTCTTTCATCCTACATCATCGTGCATCATCGTGCATCACCGTGCATCAATCTGCATCACCGTGCATCATGGTGCGTCATCGTGCATCAACCTGCATTATCCTGCATCATCCTGCATCATCCTGCATCATCCTGCATCATCCTGCATCATCCTGCATCATCCTGCATGATCCTGCATCATCCTGCATCATCCTGCATCAGTCTGCGTTATCCTGCATCATCCTGCATCAGTCTACGTTATCCTGCTTCATACTGGCCCATCCTGATTCATGCTGTCCAATCTTGGCATATCATGAACAAAATAAATAAATAAATAGAAATAAATAAAAAGAAATATAAATACATAAAGAAATGTATAAAACAAGTAACAAATAAATAAATACAACGCATCCTCCTCTTTCATCCTGCATCATCCTGCATCAACCTGCATCATCGTGCATCATCGTGCATCACCGTGCATCAATCTGCATCACCGTGCATCATCGTGCATCATCGTGCATCATCCTGCATCATCCTGCATCATCCTGCATCATCGTGCATCATCGTGCATCACCGTGCATCAATCTGCATCACCGTGCATCATCGTGCATCAACCTGCATCATCCTGCATCATCCTGCATCATCCTGCATCATCCTGCATCATCCTGCATCATCCTGCATCATCCTGCATCATCCTGCCTCATCCTGCATCATCCTGCCTCATCCTGCATCATCCTGCATCATCCTGCATCATCCTGCATCATCCTGCATCATCCTGCATCATCCTGCATCATCCTGCATCATCCTGCATCATCCTGCATCAGTCTGCGTTATCCTGCATCAGTCTGCGTTAACCTCCATCATCCTGCTTCATACTGGCCCATCCTGATTCATGCTGTCCAATCTTGGCATATCATGAACAAAATAAATAAATAAATAGAAATAAATAAAAAGAAATAGAAATACATAAAGAAATGTATAAAACAAGTAACAAATAAATAAATACAACGCATCCTCCTCTTTCATCCTACATCATCGTGCATCATCGTGCATCACCGTGCATCAATCTGCATCACCGTGCATCATGGTGCGTCATCGTGCATCAACCTGCATCATCCTGCATCATCCTGCATCATCCTGCATCATCCTGCATCATCCTGCATCATCCTGCATCATCCTGCATCATCCTGCATGATCCTGCATCATCCTGCATCATCCTGCATCAGTCTGCGTTATCCTGCATCATCCTGCATCAGTCTACGTTATCCTGCTTCATACTGGCCCATCCTGATTCATGCTGTCCAATCTTGGCATATCATGAACAAAATAAATAAATAAATAGAAATAAATAAAAAGAAATATAAATACATAAAGAAATGTATAAAACAAGTAACAAATAAATAAATACAACGCATCCTCCTCTTTCATCCTGCATCATCCTGCATCAACCTGCATCATCGTGCATCATCGTGCATCACCGTGCATCAATCTGCATCACCGTGCATCATCGTGCATCATCGTGCATCATCCTGCATCATCCTGCATCATCCTGCATCATCGTGCATCATCGTGCATCACCGTGCATCAATCTGCATCACCGTGCATCATCGTGCATCAACCTGCATCATCCTGCATCATCCAGCATCATCCTGCATCATCCTGCATCATCCTGCATCATCCTGCATCATCCTGCATCATCCTGCATCATCCTGCATCATCCTGCATCATCCTGCATCATCCTGCATCATCCTGCATCAGTCTGCGTTATCCTGCATCAGTCTGCGTTATCCTCCATCATCCTGCTTCATACTGGCCCATCCTGATTCATGCTGTCCAATCTTGGCATATCATGAACAAAATAAATAAATAAATAGAAATAAATAAAAAGAAATAGAAATACATAAAGAAATGCATAAAACAAGTAACAAATAAATAAATTCAACGCATCCTCCTCTTTCACCCTGCATCATCCTGCATCATCCTGCATCATCCTGCATCATCCTGCATCATCCTGCATCATCCTGCATCAGTCTGCGTTATCCTGCATCAGTCTGCGTTATCCTCCATCATCCTGCTTCATACTGGCCCATCCTGATTCATGCTGTCCAATCTTGGCATATCATGAACAAAATAAATAAATAAATAAATATAAATAAATAAAAAGAAATAGAAATACATAAAGATATGTATAAAAAATTAACAAATAAATAAATACAACGCATCCTCCTCTTTCATCCTACATCATCGTGCATCATCGTGCATCACCGTGCATCAATCTGCATCACCGTGCATCATGGTGCGTCATCGTGCATCAACCTGCATTATCCTGCATCATCCTGCATCATCCTGCATCATCCTGCATCATCCTGCATCATCCTGCATCATCCTGCATGATCCTGCATCATCCTGCATCATCCTGCATCAGTCTGCGTTATCCTGCATCATCCTGCATCAGTCTACGTTATCCTGCTTCATACTGGCCCATCCTGATTCATGCTGTCCAATCTTGGCATATCATGAACAAAATAAATAAATAAATAGAAATAAATAAAAAGAAATATAAATACATAAAGAAATGTATAAAACAAGTAACAAATAAATAAATACAACGCATCCTCCTCTTTCATCCTGCATCATCCTGCATCAACCTGCATCATCGTGCATCATCGTGCATCACCGTGCATCAATCTGCATCACCGTGCATCATCGTGCATCATCGTGCATCATCCTGCATCATCCTGCATCATCCTGCATCATCGTGCATCATCGTGCATCACCGTGCATCAATCTGCATCACCGTGCATCATCGTGCATCAACCTGCATCATCCTGCATCATCCTGCATCATCCTGCATCATCCTGCATCATCCTGCATCATCCTGCATCATCCTGCATCATCCTGCCTCATCCTGCATCATCCTGCCTCATCCTGCATCATCCTGCATCATCCTGCATCATCCTGCATCATCCTGCATCATCCTGCATCATCCTGCATCATCGTGCATCATCCTGCATCATCCTGCATCAGTCTGCGTTATCCTGCATCAGTCTGCGTTAACCTCCATCATCCTGCTTCATACTGGCCCATCCTGATTCATGCTGTCCAATCTTGGCATATCATGAACAAAATAAATAAATAAATAGAAATAAATAAAAAGAAATAGAAATACATAAAGAAATGTATAAAACAAGTAACAAATAAATAAATACAACGCATCCTCCTCTTTCATCCTACATCATCGTGCATCATCGTGCATCACCGTGCATCAATCTGCATCACCGTGCATCATGGTGCGTCATCGTGCATCAACCTGCATCATCCTGCATCATCCTGCATCATCCTGCATCATCCTGCATCATCCTGCATCATCCTGCATCATCCTGCATCATCCTGCATGATCCTGCATCATCCTGCATCATCCTGCATCAGTCTGCGTTATCCTGCATCATCCTGCATCAGTCTACGTTATCCTGCTTCATACTGGCCCATCCTGATTCATGCTGTCCAATCTTGGCATATCATGAACAAAATAAATAAATAAATAGAAATAAATAAAAAGAAATATAAATACATAAAGAAATGTATAAAACAAGTAACAAATAAATAAATACAACGCATCCTCCTCTTTCATCCTGCATCATCCTGCATCAACCTGCATCATCGTGCATCATCGTGCATCACCGTGCATCAATCTGCATCACCGTGCATCATCGTGCATCATCGTGCATCATCCTGCATCATCCTGCATCATCCTGCATCATCGTGCATCATCGTGCATCACCGTGCATCAATCTGCATCACCGTGCATCATCGTGCATCAACCTGCATCATCCTGCATCATCCTGCATCATCCTGCATCATCCTGCATCATCCTGCATCATCCTGCATCATCCTGCATCATCCTGCCTCATCCTGCATCATCCTGCCTCATCCTGCATCATCCTGCATCATCCTGCATCATCCTGCATCATCCTGCATCATCCTGCATCATCCTGCATCATCGTGCATCATCCTGCATCATCCTGCATCAGTCTGCGTTATCCTGCATCAGTCTGCGTTAACCTCCATCATCCTGCTTCATACTGGCCCATCCTGATTCATGCTGTCCAATCTTGGCATATCATGAACAAAATAAATAAATAAATAGAAATAAATAAAAAGAAATAGAAATACATAAAGAAATGTATAAAACAAGTAACAAATAAATAAATACAACGCATCCTCCTCTTTCATCCTACATCATCGTGCATCATCGTGCATCACCGTGCATCAATCTGCATCACCGTGCATCATGGTGCGTCATCGTGCATCAACCTGCATCATCCTGCATCATCCTGCATCATCCTGCATCATCCTGCATCATCCTGCATCATCCTGCATCATCCTGCATCATCCTGCATCATCCTGCATCATCCTGCATCATCCTGCATCAGTCTGCGTTATCCTGCATCATCCTGCATCAGTCTACGTTATCCTGCTTCATACTGGCCCATCCTGATTCATGCTGTCCAATCTTGGCATATCATGAACAAAATAAATAAATAAATAGAAATAAATAAAAAGAAATAGAAATACATAAAGAAATGTATAAAACAAGTAACAAATAAATAAATACAACGCATCCTCCTCTTTCATCCTGCATCATCCTGCATCAACCTGCATCATCGTGCATCATCGTGCATCACCGTGCATCAATCTGCATCACCGTGCATCATCGTGCATCATCGTGCATCAACCTGCATCATCCTGCATCATCCTGCATCATCATGCATCATCCTGCATCATCCTGCATCATCCTGCATCATCCTGCATCATCCTGCATCATCCTGCATCATCCTGCATCATCCTGCATCATCCTGCATCATCCTGCATCATACTGCATCATCCTGCATCATCCTGCATCATCGTGCATCATCCTGCATCATCCTGCATCAGTCTGCGTTATCCTGCATCAGTCTGCGTTATCCTCCATCATCCTGCTTCATACTGGCCCATCCTGATTCATGCTGTCCAATCTTGGCATATCATGAACAAAATAAATAAATAAATAGAAATAAATAAAAAGAAATAGAAATACATAAAGAAATGTATAAAACATTAACAAATAAATAAATACAACGCATCCTCCTCTTTCATCCTACATCATCGTGCATCATCGTGCATCACCGTGCATCAATCTGCATCACCGTGCATCATCGTGCGTCATCGTGCATCAACCTGCATCATCCTGCATCATTCTGCATCATCCTGCATAATCCTGCATCATCCGGCATCATCCTGCATCATCCTGCATCATCCTGCATCAGTCTGCGTTATCCTGCATCAGTCTGCGTTATCCTCCATCATCCTGCTTCATATTGGCCCATCCTGATTCATGCTGTCCAATCTTGGCATATCATGAACAAAATAAATAAATAAATAGAAATAAATAAAAAGAAATAGAAATACATAAAGAAATGTATAAAAAAATAACAAATAAATAAATACAACGCATCCTCCTCTTTCATCCTACATCATCGTGCATCATCGTGCATCACCGTGCATCAATCTGCATCACCGTGCATCATGGTGCGTCATCGTGCATCAACCTGCATCATTCTGCATCATCCTGCATCATCCTGCATCATCCTGCATCATCCTGCATCATCCTGCATCATCCTGCATCATCCTGCATCATCCTGCATCATCCTGCATCATCCTGCATCATCCTGCATCATCCTGCATCATCCTGCATCAGTCTGCGTTATCCTGCATCATCCTGCATCAGTCTACGTTATCCTGCTTCATACTGGCCCATCCTGATTCATGCTGTCCAATCTAGGCATATCATGAACAAAATAAATAAATAAATAGAAATAAATAAAAAGAAATAGAAATACATAAAGAAATGTATAAAACAAGTAACAAATAAATAAATACAACGCATCCTCCTCTTTCATCCTGCATCATCCTGCATCAACCTGCATCATCGTGCATCATCGTGCATCACCGTGCATCAATCTGCATCACCGTGCATCATCGTGCATCATCGTGCATCAACCTGCATCATCCTGCATCATCCTGCATCATCCTGCATCATCCTGCATCATCCTGCATCATCCTGCATCATCCTGCATCATCCTGCATCATCCAGCATCATCCTGCATCATCCTGCATCATCCTGCATCATCCTGCATCATCCTGCATCATCCTGCATCATCCTGCATCATCCTGCATCATCCTGCATCATCCTGCATCATCCTGCATCATCCTGCATCATCCTGCATCATCCTGCATCAGTCTGCGTTATCCTGCATCAGTCTGCGTTATCCTCCATCATCCTGCTTCATACTGGCCCATCCTGATTCATGCTGTCCAATCTTGGCATATCATGAACAAAATAAATAAATAAATAGAAATAAATAAAAAGAAATAGAAATACATAAAGAAATGTATAAAACAAGTAACAAATAAATAAATTCAACGCATCCTCCTCTTTCACCCTGCATCATCCTGCATCATCCTGCATCATCCTGCATCATCCTGCATCATCCTGCATCAGTCTGCGTTATCCTGCATCAGTCTGCGTTATCCTCCATCATCCTGCTTCATACTGGCCCATCCTGATTCATGCTGTCCAATCTTGGCATATCATGAACAAAATAAATAAATAAATAAATATAAATAAATAAAAAGAAATAGAAATACATAAAGAAATGTATAAAAAATTAACAAATAAATAAATACAACGCATCCTCCTCTTTCATCCTACATCATCGTGCATCATCGTGCATCACCGTGCATCAATCTGCATCACCGTGCATCATGGTGCGTCATCGTGCATCAACCTGCATCATCCTGCATCATCCTGCATCATCCTGCATCATCCCGCATCATCCTGCATCATCCTGCATGATCCTGCATCATCCTGCATCATCCTGCATCAGTCTGCGTTATCCTGCATCATCCTGCATCAGTCTACGTTATCCTGCTTCATACTGGCCCATCCTGATTCATGCTGTCCAATCTTGGCATATCATGAACAAAATAAATAAATAAATAGAAATAAATAAAAAGAAATAGAAATACATAAAGAAATGTATAAAACAAGTAACAAATAAATAAATACAACGCATCCTCCTCTTTCATCCTGCATCATCCTGCATCAACCTGCATCATCGTGCATCATCGTGCATCATCGTGCATCACCGTGCATCAATCTGCATCACCGTGCATCATCGTGCATCATCGTGCATCATCGTGCATCATCCTGCATCATCCTGCATCATCCTGCATCATCCTGCATCATCCTGCATCATCCTGCATCATCCTGCATCATCCTGCATCATCGTGCATCATCCTGCATCATCCTGCATCATCCTGCATCATCCTGCATCATCGTGCGTCATCGTGCATCAACCTGCATCATCCTGCATCATCCTGCATCATCCTGCATCATCCTGCATCATCGTGCATCATCCTGCATCATCCTGCATCAGTCTGCGTTATCCTACATCATCCTGCATCAGTCTGCCTTATCCTGCTTAATACTGGCCCATCCTGATTCATGCTGTCCAATCTTGGCATATCATGAACAAAATAAATAAATAAATAGAAATAAATAAAAAGAAATAGAAATACATAAAGAAATGTATAAAACAAGTAACAAATAAATAAATACAACGCATCCTCCTCTTTCATCCTGCATCATCCTGCATCATCCTGCATCATCCTGCATCATCGTGCATCATCGTGCATCACCGTGCATCAATCTGCATCACCGTGCATCATCGTGCATCATCGTGCATCAACCTGCATCATCCTGCATCAACCTGCATCATCCTGCATCATCCTGCATCATCCTGCATCATCCTGCATCATCCTGCATCATCCTGCATCATCCTGCATCATCCTGCATCATCCTGCATCATCCTGCATCATCCTGCATCATCCTGCATCATCCTGCATCATCCTGCATCATCCTGCATCATCCTGCATCAGTCTGCGTTATCCTTCATCAGTCTGCGTTATCCTCCATCATCCTGCTTCATACTGGCCCATCCTGATTCATGCTGTCCAATCTTGGCATATCATGAACAAAATAAATAAATAAATAGAAATAAATAAAAAGAAATAGAAATACATAAAGAAATGTATAAAACAAATAACAAATAAATAAATTCAACGCATCCTCCTCTTTCATCCTGCATCATCCTGCATCATCCTGCATCATCCTGCATCATCGTGCATCACCGTGCATCAATCTGCATCACCGTGCATCATCGTGCATCATCGTGCATCAACCTGCATCATCCTGCATCATCCTGCATCATCCTGCATCATCCTGCATCATCCTGCATCATCCTGCATCATTCTGCATCATCCTGCATCATCCTGCATCATCCTGCATCATCCTGCATCATCCTGCATCATCCTGCATCATCCTGCATCAGTCTGCGTTATCCTGCATCAGTCTGCGTTATCCTCCATCATCCTGCTTCATACTGGCCCATCCTGATTCATGCTGTCCAATCTTGGCATATCATGAACAAAATAAATAAATAAATAGAAATAAATAAAAAGAAATAGAAATACATAAAGAAATGTATAAAACAAATAACAAATAAATAAATTCAACGCATCCTCCTCTTTCATCCTGCATCATCCTGCATCATCCTGCATCATCCTGCATCATCGTGCATCACCGTGCATCAATCTGCATCACCGTGCATCATCGTGCATCATCGTGCATCAACCTGCATCATCCTGCATCATCCTGCATCATCCTGCATCATCCTGCATCATCCTGCATCATCCTGCATCATTCTGCATCATCCTGCATCATCCTGCATCATCCTGCATCATCCTGCATCATCCTGCATCATCCTGCATCATCCTGCATCAGTCTGCGTTATCCTGCATCAGTCTGCGTTATCCTCCATCATCCTGCTTCATACTGGCCCATCCTGATTCATGCTGTCCAATCTTGGCATATCATGAACAAAATAAATAAATAAATAGAAATAAATAAAAAGAAATAGAAATACATAAAGAAATGTATAAAACAAATAACAAATAAATAAATTCAACGCATCCTCCTCTTTCATCCTGCATCATCCTGCATCATCCTGCATCATCCTGCATCATCGTGCATCATCGTGCATCACCGTGCTTCAAACTGCATCACCGTGCATCATCGTGTATCATCGTGCATCAACCTGCATCATCCTGCATCATCCTGCATCATCCTGCATCATCCTGCATCATCCTGCATCATCCTGCATCATCCTGCATCATCCTGCATCATCCTGCATCATCCTGCATCATCCTGCATCATCCTGCATCATCCTGCATCATTCTGCATCATCCTGCATCATCCTGCATCATCGTGCATCATCCTGCATCATCCTGCATCATCCTGCATCATCCTGCATCAGTCTGCGTTATCCTGCGTTATCCTGCATCAGTCTGCGTTATCCTCCATCATCCTGCTTCATACTGGCCCATCCTGATTCATGCTGTCCAATCTTGGCATATCATGAACAAAATAAATAAATAAATAGAAATAAATAAAAAGAAATAGAAATACATAAAGAAATGTATAAAACAAGTAACAAATAAATAAATACAACGCATCCTCCTCTTTCATCCTACATCATCGTGCATCATCGTGCATCACCGTGCATCAATCTGCATCACCGTGCATCATCGTGCGTCATCGTGCATCAACCTGCATCATCCTGCATCATTCTGCATCATCCTGCATAATCCTGCATCATCCTGCATCATCCTGCATCATCCTGCATCATCCTGCATCAGTCTGCGTTATCCTGCAACATCCTGCATCAGTCTGCGTTATCCCGCTTAATACTGGCCCATCCTGATTCATGCTGTCCAATCTTGGCATATCATGAACAAAATAAATAAATAAATAGAAATAAATAAAAAGAAATAGAAATACATAAAGAAATGTATAAAACAAGTAACAAATAAATAAATTCAACGCATCCTCCTCTTTCACCCTGCATCATCCTGCATCATCCTGCATCATCCTGCATCATCCTGCATCATCCTGCATCAGTCTGCGTTATCCTGCATCAGTCTGCGTTATCCTCCATCATCCTGCTTCATACTGGCCCATCCTGATTCATGCTGTCCAATCTTGGCATATCATGAACAAAATAAATAAATAAATAGAAATAAATAAAAAGAAATAGAAATACATAAAGAAATGTATAAAACAAATAACAAATAAATAAATTCAACGCATCCTCCTCTTTCATCCTGCATCATCCTGCATCATCCTGCATCATCCTGCATCATCGTGCATCATCGTGCATCACCGTGCTTCAATCTGCATCACCGTGCATCATCGTGTATCATCGTGCATCAACCTGCATCATCCTGCATCATCCTGCATCATCCTGCATCATCCTGCATCATCCTGCATCATCCTGCATCATCCTGCATCATCCTGCATCATCCTGCATCATCCTGCATCATCCTGCATCATCCTGCATCATCCTGCATCATTCTGCATCATCCTGCATCATCCTGCATCATCGTGCATCATCCTGCATCATCCTGCATCATCCTGCATCATCCTGCATCAGTCTGCGTTATCCTGCGTTATCCTGCATCAGTCTGCGTTATCCTCCATCATCCTGCTTCATACTGGCCCATCCTGATTCATGCTGTCCAATCTTGGCATATCATGAACAAAATAAATAAATAAATAGAAATAAATAAAAAGAAATAGAAATACATAAAGAAATGTATAAAACAAGTAACAAATAAATAAATACAACGCATCCTCCTCTTTCATCCTACATCATCGTGCATCATCGTGCATCACCGTGCATCAATCTGCATCACCGTGCATCATCGTGCGTCATCGTGCATCAACCTGCATCATCCTGCATCATTCTGCATCATCCTGCATAATCCTGCATCATCCTGCATCATCCTGCATCATCCTGCATCATCCTGCATCAGTCTGCGTTATCCTGCAACATCCTGCATCAGTCTGCGTTATCCCGCTTAATACTGGCCCATCCTGATTCATGCTGTCCAATCTTGGCATATCATGAACAAAATAAATAAATAAATAGAAATAAATAAAAAGAAATAGAAATACATAAAGAAATGTATAAAACAAGTAACAAATAAATAAATTCAACGCATCCTCCTCTTTCACCCTGCATCATCCTGCATCATCCTGCATCATCCTGCATCATCCTGCATCATCCTGCATCAGTCTGCGTTATCCTGCATCAGTCTGCGTTATCCTCCATCATCCTGCTTCATACTGGCCCATCCTGATTCATGCTGTCCAATCTTGGCATATCATGAACAAAATAAATAAATAAATAGAAATAAATAAAAAGAAATGTATAAAAAATTAACAAATAAATAAATACAACGCATCCTCCTCTTTCATCCTACATCATCGTGCATCAACGTGCATCACCGTGCATCAATCTGCATCACCGTGCATCATCGTGCATCATCGTGCATCAACCTGCATCATCCTGCATCATCCTGCATCATCCTGCATCATCCTGCATCATCCTGCATCATCCTGCATCATCCTGCATCATCCTGCATCATCCTGCATCATCCTGCATCATCCTGCATCAGTCTGCGTTATCCTGCATCATCCTGCATCAGTCTACGTTATCCTGCTTCATACTGGCCCATCCTGATTCATGCTGTCCAATCTTGGCATATCATGAACAAAATAAATAAATAAATAGAAATAAATAAAAAGAAATAGAAATACATAAAGAAATGTATAAAACAAGTAACAAATAAATAAATACAACGCATCCTCCTCTTTCATCCTACATCATCGTGCATCATCGTGCATCACCGTGCATCAATCTGCATCACCGTGCATCATGGTGCGTCATCGTGCATCAACCTGCATCATCCTGCATCATCCTGCATCATCCTGCATCATCCTGCATCATCCTGCATCATCCTGCATCATCCTGCATCATCCTGCATCATCCTGCATCATCCTGCATCAGTCTGCGTTATCCTGCATCATCCTGCATCAGTCTACGTTATCCTGCTTCATACTGGCCCATCCTGATTCATGCTGTCCAATCTTGGCATATCATGAACAAAATAAATAAATAAATAGAAATAAATTAAAAGAAATAGAAATGCATAAAGAAATGTATAAAACAAGTAACAAATAAATAAATACAACGCATCCTCCTCTTTCATCCTGCATCATCCTGCATCAACCTGCATCATCGTGCATCATCGTGCATCACCGTGCATCAATCTGCATCACCGTGCATCATCGTGCATCATCGTGCATCAACCGGCATCATCCTGCATCATCCTGCATCATCCTGCATCATCCTGCATCATCCTGCATCATCCTGCCTCATCCTGCATCATCCTGCATCATCCAGCATCATCCTGCATCATCCTGCATCATCCTGCATCATCCTGCATCATCCTGCATCATCCTGCATCATCCTGCATCATCCTGCATCATCCTGCATCATCCTGCATCATCCTGCATCAGTCTGCGTTATCCTGCATCAGTCTGCGTTATCCTCCATCATCCTGCTTCATACTGGCCCATCCTGATTCATGCTGTCCAATCTTGGCATATCATGAACAAAATAAATAAATAAATAGAAATAAATAAAAAGAAATAGAAATACATAAAGAAATGCATAAAACAAGTAACAAATAAATAAATTCAACGCATCCTCCTCTTTCACCCTGCATCATCCTGCATCATCCTGCATCATCCTGCATCATCCTGCATCATCCTGCATCATCCTGCATCAGTCTGCGTTATCCTGCATCAGTCTGCGTTATCCTCCATCATCCTGCTTCATACTGGCCCATCCTGATTCATGCTGTCCAATCTTGGCATATCATGAACAAAATAAATAAATAAATAAATATAAATAAATAAAAAGAAATAGAAATACATAAAGATATGTATAAAAAATTAACAAATAAATAAATACAACGCATCCTCCTCTTTCATCCTACATCATCGTGCATCATCGTGCATCACCGTGCATCAATCTGCATCACCGTGCATCATGGTGCGTCATCGTGCATCAACCTGCATTATCCTGCATCATCCTGCATCATCCTGCATCATCCTGCATCATCCTGCATCATCCTGCATGATCCTGCATGATCCTGCATCATCCTGCATCATCCTGCATCAGTCTGCGTTATCCTGCATCATCCTGCATCAGTCTACGTTATCCTGCTTCATACTGGCCCATCCTGATTCATGCTGTCCAATCTTGGCATATCATGAACAAAATAAATAAATAAATAGAAATAAATAAAAAGAAATATAAATACATAAAGAAATGTATAAAACAAGTAACAAATAAATAAATACAACGCATCCTCCTCTTTCATCCTGCATCATCCTGCATCAACCTGCATCAGCGTGCATCATCGTGCATCACCGTGCATCAATCTGCATCACCGTGCATCATCGTGCATCATCGTGCATCATCCTGCATCATCCTGCATCATCCTGCATCATCGTGCATCATCGTGCATCACCGTGCATCAATCTGCATCACCGTGCATCATCGTGCATCAACCTGCATCATCCTGCATCATCCTGCATCATCCTGCATCATCCTGCATCATCCTGCATCATCCTGCATCATCCTGCATCATCCTGCCTCATCCTGCATCATCCTGCCTCATCCTGCATCATCCTGCATCATCCTGCATCATCCTGCATCATCCTGCATCATCCTGCATCATCCTGCATCATCCTGCATCATCCTGCATCAGTCTGCGTTATCCTGCATTAGTCTGCGTTAACCTCCATCATCCTGCTTCATACTGGCCCATCCTGATTCATGCTGTCCAATCTTGGCATATCATGAACAAAATAAATAAATAAATAGAAATAAATAAAAAGAAATAGAAATACATAAAGAAATGTATAAAACAAGTAACAAATAAATAAATACAACGCATCCTCCTCTTTCATCCTACATCATCGTGCATCATCGTGCATCACCGTGCATCAATCTGCATCACCGTGCATCATGGTGCGTCATCGTGCATCAACCTGCATCATCCTGCATCATCCTGCATCATCCTGCATCATCCTGCATCATCCTGCATCATCCTGCATCATCCTGCATCATCCTGCATCATCCTGCATCATCCTGCATCATCCTGCATCAGTCTGCGTTATCCTGCATCATCCTGCATCAGTCTACGTTATCCTGCTTCATACTGGCCCATCCTGATTCATGCTGTCCAATCTTGGCATATCATGAACAAAATAAATAAATAAATAGAAATAAATAAAAAGAAATAGAAATACATAAAGAAATGTATAAAACAAGTAACAAATAAATAAATACAACGCATCCTCCTCTTTCATCCTGCATCATCCTGCATCAACCTGCATCATCGTGCATCATCGTGCATCACCGTGCATCAATCTGCATCACCGTGCATCATCGTGCATCATCGTGCATCAACCTGCATCATCCTGCATCATCCTGCATCATCATGCATCATCCTGCATCATCCTGCATCATCCTGCATCATCCTGCATCATCCTGCATCATCCTGCATCATCCTGCATCATCCTGCATCATACTGCATCATCCTGCATCATCCTGCATCATCGTGCATCATCCTGCATCATCCTGCATCAGTCTGCGTTATCCTGCATCAGTCTGCGTTATCCTCCATCATCCTGCTTCATACTGGCCCATCCTGATTCATGCTGTCCAATCTTGGCATATCATGAACAAAATAAATAAATAAATAGAAATAAATAAAAAGAAATAGAAATACATAAAGAAATGTATAAAACATTAACAAATAAATAAATACAACGCATCCTCCTCTTTCATCCTACATCATCGTGCATCATCGTGCATCACCGTGCATCAATCTGCATCACCGTGCATCATCGTGCGTCATCGTGCATCAACCTGCATCATCCTGCATCATTCTGCATCATCCTGCATAATCCTGCATCATCCGGCATCATCCTGCA
Organism: Actinernus sp. WN-2022; assembly: GCA_030867875.1. NCBI lineage: Eukaryota > Metazoa > Cnidaria > Anthozoa > Actiniaria > Actinernidae > Actinernus > Actinernus sp. WN-2022. Next base: position 92,121 of record JAOWCC010001408.1, read on the forward strand.
TCATCCTGCATCATCCTGCATCAGTCTGCGTTATCCTGCATCAGTCTGCGTTATCCTCCATCATCCTGCTTCATACTGGCCCATCCTGATTCATGCTGTCCAATCTTGGCATATCATGAACAAAATAAATAAATAAATAGAAATAAATAAAAAGAAATAGAAATACATAAAGAAATGTATAAAAAAATAACAAATAAATAAATACAACGCATCCTCCTCTTTCATCCTACATCATCGTGCATCATCGTGCATCACCGTGCATCAATCTGCATCACCGTGCATCATGGTGCGTCATCGTGCATCAACCTGCATCATTCTGCATCATCCTGCATCATCCTGCATCATCCTGCATCATCCTGCATCATCCTGCATCATCCTGCATCATCCTGCATCATCCTGCATCATCCTGCATCATCCTGCATCATCCTGCATCATCCTGCATCATACTGGCCCATCCTGATTCATGCTGTCCAATCTTGGCATATCATGAACAAAATAAATAAATAAATAGAAATAAATAAAAAGAAATAGAAATACATAAAGAAATGTATAAAAAAATAACAAATAAATAAATACAACGCATCCTCCTCTTTCATCCTACATCATCGTGCATCATCGTGCATCACCGTGCATCAATCTGCATCACCGTGCATCATGGTGCGTCATCGTGCATCAACCTGCATCATTCTGCATCATCCTGCATCATCCTGCATCATCCTGCATCATCCTGCATCATCCTGCATCATCCTGCATCATCCTGCATCATCCTGCATCATCCTGCATCATCCTGCATCATCCTGCATCATCCTGCATCAGTCTGCGTTATCCTGCATCATCCTGCATCAGTCTACGTTATCCTGCTTCATACTGGCCCATCCTGATTCATGCTGTCCAATCTAGGCATATCATGAACAAAATAAATAAATAAATAGAAATAAATAAAAAGAAATAGAAATACATAAAGAAATGTATAAAACAAGTAACAAATAAATAAATACAACGCATCCTCCTCTTTCATCCTGCATCATCCTGCATCAACCTGCATCATCGTGCATCATCGTGCATCACCGTGCATCAATCTGCATCACCGTGCATCATCGTGCATCATCGTGCATCAACCTGCATCATCCTGCATCATCCTGCATCATCCTGCATCATCCTGCATCATCCTGCATCATCCTGCATCATCCTGCATCATCCTGCATCATCCAGCATCATCCTGCATCATCCTGCATCATCCTGCATCATCCTGCATCATCCTGCATCATCCTGCATCATCCTGCATCATCCTGCATCATCCTGCATCATCCTGCATCATCCTGCATCATCCTGCATCATCCTGCATCATCCTGCATCATCCTGCATCAGTCTGCGTTATCCTGCATCAGTCTGCGTTATCCTCCATCATCCTGCTTCATACTGGCCCATCCTGATTCATGCTGTCCAATCTTGGCATATCATGAACAAAATAAATAAATAAATAGAAATAAATAAAAAGAAATAGAAATACATAAAGAAATGTATAAAACAAGTAACAAATAAATAAATTCAACGCATCCTCCTCTTTCACCCTGCATCATCCTGCATCATCCTGCATCATCCTGCATCATCCTGCATCATCCTGCATCAGTCTGCGTTATCCTGCATCAGTCTGCGTTATCCTCCATCATCCTGCTTCATACTGGCCCATCCTGATTCATGCTGTCCAATCTTGGCATATCATGAACAAAATAAATAAATAAATAAATATAAATAAATAAAAAGAAATAGAAATACATAAAGAAATGTATAAAAAATTAACAAATAAATAAATACAACGCATCCTCCTCTTTCATCCTACATCATCGTGCATCATCGTGCATCACCGTGCATCAATCTGCATCACCGTGCATCATGGTGCGTCATCGTGCATCAACCTGCATCATCCTGCATCATCCTGCATCATCCTGCATCATCCCGCATCATCCTGCATCATCCTGCATGATCCTGCATCATCCTGCATCATCCTGCATCAGTCTGCGTTATCCTGCATCATCCTGCATCAGTCTACGTTATCCTGCTTCATACTGGCCCATCCTGATTCATGCTGTCCAATCTTGGCATATCATGAACAAAATAAATAAATAAATAGAAATAAATAAAAAGAAATAGAAATACATAAAGAAATGTATAAAACAAGTAACAAATAAATAAATACAACGCATCCTCCTCTTTCATCCTGCATCATCCTGCATCAACCTGCATCATCGTGCATCATCGTGCATCATCGTGCATCACCGTGCATCAATCTGCATCACCGTGCATCATCGTGCATCATCGTGCATCATCCTGCATCATCCTGCATCATCCTGCATCATCCTGCATCATCCTGCATCATCCTGCATCATCCTGCATCATCCTGCATCATCCTGCATCATCGTGCATCATCCTGCATCATCCTGCATCATCCTGCATCATCCTGCATCATCGTGCGTCATCGTGCATCAACCTGCATCATCCTGCATCATCCTGCATCATCCTGCATCATCCTGCATCATCGTGCATCATCCTGCATCATCCTGCATCAGTCTGCGTTATCCTACATCATCCTGCATCAGTCTGCCTTATCCTGCTTAATACTGGCCCATCCTGATTCATGCTGTCCAATCTTGGCATATCATGAACAAAATAAATAAATAAATAGAAATAAATAAAAAGAAATAGAAATACATAAAGAAATGTATAAAACAAGTAACAAATAAATAAATACAACGCATCCTCCTCTTTCATCCTGCATCATCCTGCATCATCCTGCATCATCCTGCATCATCGTGCATCATCGTGCATCACCGTGCATCAATCTGCATCACCGTGCATCATCGTGCATCATCGTGCATCAACCTGCATCATCCTGCATCAACCTGCATCATCCTGCATCATCCTGCATCATCCTGCATCATCCTGCATCATCCTGCATCATCCTGCATCATCCTGCATCATCCTGCATCATCCTGCATCATCCTGCATCATCCTGCATCATCCTGCATCATCCTGCATCATCCTGCATCATCCTGCATCAGTCTGCGTTATCCTTCATCAGTCTGCGTTATCCTCCATCATCCTGCTTCATACTGGCCCATCCTGATTCATGCTGTCCAATCTTGGCATATCATGAACAAAATAAATAAATAAATAGAAATAAATAAAAAGAAATAGAAATACATAAAGAAATGTATAAAACAAATAACAAATAAATAAATTCAACGCATCCTCCTCTTTCATCCTGCATCATCCTGCATCATCCTGCATCATCCTGCATCATCCTGCATCACCGTGCATCAATCTGCATCACCGTGCATCATCGTGCATCATCGTGCATCAACCTGCATCATCCTGCATCATCCTGCATCATCCTGCATCATCCTGCATCATCCTGCATCATCCTGCATCATTCTGCATCATCCTGCATCATCCTGCATCATCCTGCATCATCCTGCATCATCCTGCATCATCCTGCATCATCCTGCATCATCCTGCATCAGTCTGCGTTATCCTGCATCAGTCTGCGTTATCCTCCATCATCCTGCTTCATACTGGCCCATCCTGATTCATGCTGTCCAATCTTGGCATATCATGAACAAAATAAATAAATAAATAGAAATAAATAAAAAGAAATAGAAATACATAAAGAAATGTATAAAACAAATAACAAATAAATAAATTCAACGCATCCTCCTCTTTCATCCTGCATCATCCTGCATCATCCTGCATCATCCTGCATCATCGTGCATCACCGTGCATCAATCTGCATCACCGTGCATCATCGTGCATCATCGTGCATCAACCTGCATCATCCTGCATCATCCTGCATCATCCTGCATCATCCTGCATCATCCTGCATCATCCTGCATCATTCTGCATCATCCTGCATCATCCTGCATCATCCTGCATCATCCTGCATCATCCTGCATCATCCTGCATCAGTCTGCGTTATCCTGCATCAGTCTGCGTTATCCTCCATCATCCTGCTTCATACTGGCCCATCCTGATTCATGCTGTCCAATCTTGGCATATCATGAACAAAATAAATAAATAAATAGAAATAAATAAAAAGAAATAGAAATACATAAAGAAATGTATAAAACAAATAACAAATAAATAAATTCAACGCATCCTCCTCTTTCATCCTGCATCATCCTGCATCATCCTGCATCATCCTGCATCATCGTGCATCATCGTGCATCACCGTGCTTCAATCTGCATCACCGTGCATCATCGTGTATCATCGTGCATCAACCTGCATCATCCTGCATCATCCTGCATCATCCTGCATCATCCTGCATCATCCTGCATCATCCTGCATCATCCTGCATCATCCTGCATCATCCTGCATCATCCTGCATCATCCTGCATCATCCTGCATCATCCTGCATCATCCTGCATCATTCTGCATCATCCTGCATCATCCTGCATCATCGTGCATCATCCTGCATCATCCTGCATCATCCTGCATCATCCTGCATCAGTCTGCGTTATCCTGCGTTATCCTGCATCAGTCTGCGTTATCCTCCATCATCCTGCTTCATACTGGCCCATCCTGATTCATGCTGTCCAATCTTGGCATATCATGAACAAAATAAATAAATAAATAGAAATAAATAAAAAGAAATAGAAATACATAAAGAAATGTATAAAACAAGTAACAAATAAATAAATACAACGCATCCTCCTCTTTCATCCTACATCATCGTGCATCATCGTGCATCACCGTGCATCAATCTGCATCACCGTGCATCATCGTGCGTCATCGTGCATCAACCTGCATCATCCTGCATCATTCTGCATCATCCTGCATAATCCTGCATCATCCTGCATCATCCTGCATCATCCTGCATCATCCTGCATCAGTCTGCGTTATCCTGCAACATCCTGCATCAGTCTGCGTTATCCCGCTTAATACTGGCCCATCCTGATTCATGCTGTCCAATCTTGGCATATCATGAACAAAATAAATAAATAAATAGAAATAAATAAAAAGAAATAGAAATACATAAAGAAATGTATAAAACAAGTAACAAATAAATAAATTCAACGCATCCTCCTCTTTCACCCTGCATCATCCTGCATCATCCTGCATCATCCTGCATCATCCTGCATCAGTCTGCGTTATCCTGCGTTATCCTGCATCAGTCTGCGTTAATCCTCCATCATCCTGCTTCATACTGGCCCATCCTGATTCATGCTGTCCAATCTTGGCATATCATGAACAAAATAAATAAATAAATAGAAATAAATAAAAAGAAATAGAAATACATAAAGAAATGTATAAAACAAGTAACAAATAAATAAATACAACGCATCCTCCTCTTTCATCCTACATCATCGTGCATCATCGTGCATCACCGTGCATCAATCTGCATCACCGTGCATCATCGTGCGTCATCGTGCATCAACCTGCATCATCCTGCATCATTCTGCATCATCCTGCATAATCCTGCATCATCCTGCATCATCCTGCATCATCCTGCATCATCCTGCATCAGTCTGCGTTATCCTGCAACATCCTGCATCAGTCTGCGTTATCCCGCTTAATACTGGCCCATCCTGATTCATGCTGTCCAATCTTGGCATATCATGAACAAAATAAATAAATAAATAGAAATAAATAAAAAGAAATAGAAATACATAAAGAAATGTATAAAACAAGTAACAAATAAATAAATTCAACGCATCCTCCTCTTTCACCCTGCATCATCCTGCATCATCCTGCATCATCCTGCATCATCCTGCATCATCCTGCATCAGTCTGCGTTATCCTGCATCAGTCTGCGTTATCCTCCATCATCCTGCTTCATACTGGCCCATCCTGATTCATGCTGTCCAATCTTGGCATATCATGAACAAAATAAATAAATAAATAGAAATAAATAAAAAGAAATGTATAAAAAATTAACAAATAAATAAATACAACGCATCCTCCTCTTTCATCCTACATCATCGTGCATCAACGTGCATCACCGTGCATCAATCTGCATCACCGTGCATCATCGTGCATCATCGTGCATCAACCTGCATCATCCTGCATCATCCTGCATCATCCTGCATCATCCTGCATCATCCTGCATCATCCTGCATCATCCTGCATCATCCTGCATCATCCTGCATCATCCTGCATCATCCTGCATCAGTCTGCGTTATCCTGCATCATCCTGCATCAGTCTACGTTATCCTGCTTCATACTGGCCCATCCTGATTCATGCTGTCCAATCTTGGCATATCATGAACAAAATAAATAAATAAATAGAAATAAATAAAAAGAAATAGAAATACATAAAGAAATGTATAAAACAAGTAACAAATAAATAAATACAACGCATCCTCCTCTTTCATCCTGCATCATCCTGCATCAACCTGCATCATCGTGCATCATCGTGCATCACCGTGCATCAATCTGCATCACCGTGCATCATCGTGCATCATCGTGCATCAACCTGCATCATCCTGCATCATCCTGCATCATCCTGCATCATCCTGCATCATCCTGCATCATCCTGCATCATCCTGCATCATCCTGCATCATCCAGCATCATCCTGCATCATCCTGCATCATCCTGCATCATCCTGCATCATCCTGCATCATCCTGCATCATCCTGCATCATCCTGCATCATCCTGCATCATCCTGCATCATCCTGCATCATCCTGCATCAGTCTGCGTTATCCTGCATCAGTCTGCGTTATCCTCCATCATCCTGCTTCATACTGTCCCATCCTTATTCATGCTGTCCAATCTTGGCATATCATGAACAAAATAAATAAATAAATAGAAATAAATAAAAAGAAATAGAAATACATAAAGAAATGTATAAAACAAGTAACAAATAAATAAATTCAACGCATCCTCCTCTTTCACCCTGCATCATCCTGCATCATCCTGCATCATCCTGCATCATCCTGCATCATCCTGCATCAGTCTGCGTTATCCTGCATCAGTCTGCGTTATCCTCCATCATCCTGCTTCATACTGGCCCATCCTGATTCATGCTGTCCAATCTTGGCATATCATGAACAAAATAAATAAATAAATATAAATAAATAAAAAGAAATAGAAATACATAAAGAAATGTATAAAACAAGTAACAAATAAATAAATACAACGCATCCTCCTCTTTCATCCTGCATCATCCTGCATCAACCTGCATCATCGTGCATCATCGTGCATCACCGTGCATCAATCTGCATCACCGTGCATCATGGTGCGTCATCGTGCATCAACCTGCATCATCCTGCATCATCCTGCATCATCCTGCATCATCCTGCATCATCCTGCATCATCCTGCATCATCCTGCATCATCCTGCATCATCCTGCATCAGTCTGCGTTATCCTGCATCATCCTGCATCAGTCTACGTTATCCTGCTTCATACTGGCCCATCCTGATTCATGCTGTCCAATCTTGGCATATCATGAACAAAATAAATAAATAAATAGAAATAAATAAAAAGAAATAGAAATACATAAAGAAATGTATAAAACAAGTAACAAATAAATAAATACAACGCATCCTCCTCTTTCATCCTGCATCATCCTGCATCATCCTGCATCAACCTGCATCATCGTGCATCATCGTGCATCACCGTGCATCAATCTGCATCACCGTGCATCATCGTGCATCATCGTGCATCAACCTGCATCATCCTGCATCATTCTGCATCATCCTGCATAATCCTGCATCCTCCTCTTTCATCCTGCATCATCCTGCATCAACCTGCATCATCGTGCATCATCGTGCATCACCGTGCATCAATCTGCATCACCGTGCATCATCGTGCATCATCGTGCATCAACCTGCATCATCCTGCATCATCCTGCATCATCCTGCATCATCCTGCATCATCCTGCATCATCCTGCATCATCCTGCATCATCCTGCATCATCCAGCATCATCCTGCATCATCCTGCATCATCCTGCATCATCCTGCATCATCCTGCATCATCCTGCATCATCCTGCATCATCCTGCATCATCCTGCATCATCCTGCATCATCCTGCATCATCGTGCATCATCCTGCATCATCCTGCATCAGTCTGCGTTATCCTGCATCAGTCTGCGTTATCCTCCATCATCCTGCTTCATACTGGCCCATCCTGATTCATGCTGTCCAATCTTGGCATATCATGAACAAAATAAATAAATAAATAGAAATAAATAAAAAGAAATAGAAATACATAAAGAAATGTATAAAACAAGTAACAAATAAATAAATTCAACGCATCCTCCTCTTTCACCCTGCATCATCCTGCATCATCCTGCATCATCCTGCATCATCCTGCATCATCCTGCATCAGTCTGCGTTATCCTGCATCAGTCTGCGTTATCCTCCATCATCCTGCTTCATACTGGCCCATCCTGATTCATGCTGTCCAATCTTGGCATATCATGAACAAAATAAATAAATAAATATAAATAAATAAAAAGAAATAGAAATACATAAAGAAATGTATAAAACAAGTAACAAATAAATAAATACAACGCATCCTCCTCTTTCATCCTGCATCATCCTGCATCATCCTGCATCAACCTGCATCATCCTGCATCATCCTGCATCATCCTGCATCATCCTGCATCATCCTGCATCATCCTGCATCATCCTGCATCATCCTGCATCATCCTGCATCATCCTGCATCATCCTGCATCATCCTGCATCATCCTGCATCATCCTGCATCATCCTGCATCATCCTGCATCAGTCGGCGTTATCCTGCATCATCCTGCATCAGTCTGCGTTATCCTGCTTCATACTGGCCCATCCTGATTCATGCTGTCCAATCTTGGCATATCATGAACAAAATAAATAAATAAATAGAAATAAATAAAAAGAAATAGAAATACATAAAGAAATGTATAAAACAAGTAACAAATAAATAAATACAACGCATCCTCCTCTTTCATCCTACATCATCGTGCATCATCGTGCATCACCGTGCATCAATCTGCATCACCGTGCATCATCGTGCATCATCGTGCATCATCGTGCATCAACCTGCACCATCCTGCATCATCCTGCATCATCCTGCATCATCCTGCATCATCCTGCATCATCCTGCATCAGTCTGCGTTATCCTGATTCATGCTGTCCAATCTTGGCATATCATGAACAAAATAAATAAATAAATAGAAATAAATAAAAATAAATAGAAATACATAAAGAAATGTATAAAAAATTAACAAATAAATAAATACAACGCATCCTCCTCTTTCATCCTACATCATCGTGCATCATCGTGCATCACCGTGCATCAATCTGCATCACCGTGCATCATCGTGCATCATCCTGCATCAACCTGCATCATCCTGCATCATCGTGCGTCATCGTGCATCATCCTGCATCATCCTACATCATCCTGCATCATCCTGCATCATCCTGCATCATCCTGCATCATCCTGCATCATCCTGCATCATCCTGCATCATCCTGCATCATCCTGCATCATCCTGCATCATCCTGCATCATCCTGCATCATTCTGCATCATCCTGCATCATCCTGCATCATCCTGCATCATCCTGCATCATCCTGCATCAGTCGGCGTTATCCTGCATCATCCTGCATCAGTCTGCGTTATCCTGCTTCATACTGGCCCATCCTGATTCATGCTGTCCAATCTTGGCATATCATGAACAAAATAAATAAATAAATAGAAATAAATAAAAAGAAATAGAAATACATAAAGAAATGTATAAAAAATTAACAAATAAATAAATACAACGCATCCTCCTCTTTCATCCTACATCATCGTGCATCATCGTGCATCACCGTGCATCAATCTGCATCACCGTGCATCATCGTGCGTCATCGTGCATCAACCTGCATCATCCTGCATCATCCTGCATCATCCTGCTTCATCCTGCATCATCCTGCATCATCCTGCATCATCCTGCATCATCCTGCATCATCCTGCATCATCCTGCATCAGTCTGCGTTATCCTGCGTCATCCTGCATCAGTCTGCGTTATCCTCCATCATCCTGCTTCATACTGGCCCATCCTGATTCATGCTGTCCAATCTTGGCATATCATGAACAAAATAAATAAATAAATAGAAATAAATAAAAAGAAATAGAAATACATAAAGAAATGTATAAAACAAGTAACAAATAAATAAATACAACGCATCCTCCTCTTTCATCCTGCATCACCGTGCATCAATCTGCATCACCGTGCATCATCCTGTACCATCCTGCATCATCCTGCACCATCCTGCATCAACCTACATCATCCTGCATCATCCTGCATCATCCTGCATCATCCTGCATCATCCTGCATCAGTCTGCGTTATCCTGCATCATCCTGCATCAGTCTGTCTTATCCTGCTTCATACTGGCCCATCCTGATTCATGCTGTCCAATCTTGGCATATCATGAACAAAATAAATAAATAAATAGAAATAAATAAAAAGAAATAGAAATACATAAAGAAATGTATAAAACAAGTAACAAATAAATAAATACAACGCATCCTCCTCTTTCATCCTGCATCATCCTGCATCATCCTGCATCACCGTGCATCATCGTGCATCACCGTGCATCAATCTGAATCACCGTGCATCATCGTGCATCACCGTGCATCAATCTGCATCACCGTGCATCATCGTGCGTCATCGTGCATCAACCTGCATCATCCTGCATCATCCTGCATCAACCTGCATCATCCTGCATCATCCTGCATTATCCTGCATCATCCTGGATCATCCTGCATCATCCTGCATCATCCTGCATCATCCTGCATCATCCTGCATCATCCTGCATCATCCTGCATCATCCTGCATCATCCTGCATCAGTCGGCGTTATCCTGCATCATCCTGCATCAGTCTGCGTTATCCTGCTTCATACTGGCCCATCCTGTTTCATGCTGTCCAATCTTGGCATATCATGAACAAAATAAATAAATAAATAGAAATAAATAAAAAGAAATAGAAATACATAAAGAAATGTATAAAACAAGTAACAAATAAATAAATACAACGCATCCTCCTCTTTCATCCTACATCATCGTGCATCATCGTGCATCACCGTGCATCAATCTGCATCACCGTGCATCATCGTGCATCATCGTGCATCAACCTGCACCATCCTGCATCATCCTGCATCATCCTGCATCATCCTGCATGATCCTGCATCATCCTGCATCATCCTGCATCATCCTGCATTATCCTGCATCATCCTGCATCATCCTGCGTCATCCTGCATCATCCTGCATCATCGTGCATCAACCTGCATCATCCTGCGTCATCCTGCATCATCCTGCATCAGTCTGCGTTATCCTGCATCATCCTGCATCATCCTGCATCACCCTGCATCATCCTGCATCATCCTGCATCATCCTGCATCAACCTGCATCATCCTGCATCATCCTGCATCATCCTGCATCATCCTGCATCATCCTGCGTCATCCTGCATCATCCTGCGTCATCCTGCATCATCCTGCATCATCCTGCATCATCCTGCATCATCCTGCATCAGTCTGCGTTATCCTGCATCATCCTGCATCAGTCTGCGTTATCCTGCTTAATACTGGCCCATCCAGATTCATGCTGTCCAATCTTGGCATATCATGAACAAAATAAATAAATAAATAGAAAAAAAAAAAAAAAAATAGAAATACATAAAGAAATGTATAAAACAAGTAACAAATAAATAAATTCAACGCATCCTCCTCTTTCACCCTGCATCATCCTGCATCATCCTGCATCATCCTGCATCATCGTGCATCATCGTGCATCACCGTGCATCAATCTGCATCACCGTGCATCATCGTGCATCATCGTGCATCAACCTGCATCATCCTGCATCATCCTGCATCATCCTGCATCATCCTGCATCATCCTGCATCATCCTGCATCATCCTGCATCATCCTGCATCATCCTACATCATCCTGCATCATCCTGCCTCATCCTGCATCATCCTGCCTCATTCTGCATCATCCTGCATCATCCTCCATCATCCTGCATCATCCTGCATCATCCTGCATCATCCTGCATCATCCTGCATCAGTCTGCGTTATCCTGCATCAGTCTGCGTTATCCTCCATCATCCTGCTTCATACTGGCCCATCCTGATTCATGCTGTCCAATCTTGGCATATCATGAACAAAATAAATAAATAAATAGAAATAAATAAAAAGAAATAGAAATACATAAAGAAATGTATAAAAAATTAACAAATAAATAAATACAACGCATCCTCCTCTTTCATCCTACATCATCGTGCATCATCGTGCATCACCGTGCATCAATCTGCATCACCGTGCATCATGGTGCGTCATCGTGCATCAACCTGCATCATCCTGCATCATCCTGCATCATCCTGCATCATCCTGCATCATCCTGCATCATCCTGCATCATCCTGCATCATCCTGCATCATCCTGCATCATCCTGCATCATCCTGCATCAGTCTGCGTTATCCTGCATCATCCTGCATCAGTCTACGTTATCCTGCTTCATACTGGCCCATCCTGATTCATGCTGTCCAATCTTGGCATATCATGAACAAAATAAATAAATAAATAGAAATAAATAAAAAGAAATAGAAATACATAAAGAAATGTATAAAACAAGTAACAAATAAATAAATACAACGCATCCTCCTCTTTCATCCTGCATCATCCTGCATCAACCTGCATCATCGTGCATCATAGTGCATCACCGTGCATCAATCTGCATCACCGTGCATCATCGTGCATCATCGTGCATCAACCTGCATCATCCTGCATCATCCTGCATCATCCTGCATCATCCTGCATCATCCTGCATCATCCTGCATCATCCTGCATCATCCTGCATCATCCTGCATCATCCTGCATCATCCTGCATCATACTGCATCATCCTGCATCATCCTGCATCATCGTGCATCATCCTGCATCATCCTGCATCAGTCTGCGTTATCCTGCATCAGTCTGCGTTATCCTCCATCATCCTGCTTCATACTGGCCCATCCTGATTCATGCTGTCCAATCTTGGCATATCATGAACAAAATAAATAAATAAATAGAAATAAATAAAAAGAAATAGAAATACATAAAGAAATGTATAAAACAAATAACAAATAAATAAATTCAACGCATCCTCCTCTTTCATCCTGCATCATCCTGCATCATCCTGCATCATCCTGCATCATCGTGCATCATCGTGCATCACCGTGCTTCAATCTGCATCACCGTGCATCATCGTGTATCATCGTGCATCAACCTGCATCATCCTGCATCATCCTGCATCATCCTGCATCATCCTGCATCATCCTGCATCATCCTGCATCATCCTGCATCATCCTGCATCATCCTGCATCATCCTGCATCATCCTGCATCATCCTGCATCATCCTGCATCATCCTGCATCATTCTGCATCATCCTGCATCATCCTGCATCATCGTGCATCATCCTGCATCATCCTGCATCATCCTGCATCATCCTGCATCAGTCTGCGTTATCCTGCGTTATCCTGCATCAGTCTGCGTTATCCTCCATCATCCTGCTTCATACTGGCCCATCCTGATTCATGCTGTCCAATCTTGGCATATCATGAACAAAATAAATAAATAAATAGAAATAAATAAAAAGAAATAGAAATACATAAAGAAATGTATAAAACAAGTAACAAATAAATAAATACAACGCATCCTCCTCTTTCATCCTACATCATCGTGCATCATCGTGCATCACCGTGCATCAATCTGCATCACCGTGCATCATCGTGCGTCATCGTGCATCAACCTGCATCATCCTGCATCATTCTGCATCATCCTGCATAATCCTGCATCATCCTGCATCATCCTGCATCATCCTGCATCATCCTGCATCAGTCTGCGTTATCCTGCAACATCCTGCATCAGTCTGCGTTATCCCGCTTAATACTGGCCCATCCTGATTCATGCTGTCCAATCTTGGCATATCATGAACAAAATAAATAAATAAATAGAAATAAATAAAAAGAAATAGAAATACATAAAGAAATGTATAAAACAAGTAACAAATAAATAAATTCAACGCATCCTCCTCTTTCACCCTGCATCATCCTGCATCATCCTGCATCATCCTGCATCATCCTGCATCATCCTGCATCAGTCTGCGTTATCCTGCATCAGTCTGCGTTATCCTCCATCATCCTGCTTCATACTGGCCCATCCTGATTCATGCTGTCCAATCTTGGCATATCATGAACAAAATAAATAAATAAATAGAAATAAATAAAAAGAAATGTATAAAAAATTAACAAATAAATAAATACAACGCATCCTCCTCTTTCATCCTACATCATCGTGCATCAACGTGCATCACCGTGCATCAATCTGCATCACCGTGCATCATCGTGCATCATCGTGCATCAACCTGCATCATCCTGCATCATCCTGCATCATCCTGCATCATCCTGCATCATCCTGCATCATCCTGCATCATCCTGCATCATCCTGCATCATCCTGCATCATCCTGCATCATCCTGCATCAGTCTGCGTTATCCTGCATCATCCTGCATCAGTCTACGTTATCCTGCTTCATACTGGCCCATCCTGATTCATGCTGTCCAATCTTGGCATATCATGAACAAAATAAATAAATAAATAGAAATAAATAAAAAGAAATAGAAATACATAAAGAAATGTATAAAACAAGTAACAAATAAATAAATACAACGCATCCTCCTCTTTCATCCTGCATCATCCTGCATCAACCTGCATCATCGTGCATCATCGTGCATCACCGTGCATCAATCTGCATCACCGTGCATCATCGTGCATCATCGTGCATCAACCTGCATCATCCTGCATCATCCTGCATCATCCTGCATCATCCTGCATCATCCTGCATCATCCTGCATCATCCTGCATCATCCTGCATCATCCAGCATCATCCTGCATCATCCTGCATCATCCTGCATCATCCTGCATCATCCTGCATCATCCTGCATCATCCTGCATCATCCTGCATCATCCTGCATCATCCTGCATCATCCTGCATCATCGTGCATCATCCTGCATCATCCTGCATCAGTCTGCGTTATCCTGCATCAGTCTGCGTTATCCTCCATCATCCTGCTTCATACTGTCCCATCCTGATTCATGCTGTCCAATCTTGGCATATCATGAACAAAATAAATAAATAAATAGAAATAAATAAAAAGAAATAGAAATACATAAAGAAATGTATAAAACAAGTAACAAATAAATAAATTCAACGCATCCTCCTCTTTCACCCTGCATCATCCTGCATCATCCTGCATCATCCTGCATCATCCTGCATCATCCTGCATCAGTCTGCGTTATCCTGCATCAGTCTGCGTTATCCTCCATCATCCTGCTTCATACTGGCCCATCCTGATTCATGCTGTCCAATCTTGGCATATCATGAACAAAATAAATAAATAAATATAAATAAATAAAAAGAAATAGAAATACATAAAGAAATGTATAAAACAAGTAACAAATAAATAAATACAACGCATCCTCCTCTTTCATCCTGCATCATCCTGCATCAACCTGCATCATCGTGCATCATCGTGCATCACCGTGCATCAATCTGCATCACCGTGCATCATGGTGCATCATCCTGCATCATCCTGCATCATCCTGCATCATCCTGCATCATCCTGCATCATCCTGCATCATCCTGCATCATCCTGCATCATCCTGCATCAGTCTGCGTTATCCTGCATCATCCTGCATCAGTCTACGTTATCCTGCTTCATACTGGCCCATCCTGATTCATGCTGTCCAATCTTGGCATATCATGAACAAAATAAATAAATAAATAGAAATAAATAAAAAGAAATAGAAATACATAAAGAAATGTATAAAACAAGTAACAAATAAATAAATACAACGCATCCTCCTCTTTCATCCTGCATCATCCTGCATCAACCTGCATCATCGTGCATCATCGTGCATCACCGTGCATCAATCTGCATCACCGTGCATCATCGTGCATCATCGTGCATCAACCTGCATCATCCTGCATCATCCTGCATCATCCTGCATCATCCTGCATCATCCTGCATCATCCTGCATCATCCTGCATCATCCTGCATCATCCAGCATCATCCTGCATCATCCTGCATCATCCTGCATCATCCTGCATCATCCTGCATCATCCTGCATCATCCTGCATCATCCTGCATCATCCTGCATCATCCTGCATCATCCTGCATCATCGTGCATCATCCTGCATCATCCTGCATCAGTCTGCGTTATCCTGCATCAGTCTGCGTTATCCTCCATCATCCTGCTTCATACTGTCCCATCCTGATTCATGCTGTCCAATCTTGGCATATCATGAACAAAATAAATAAATAAATAGAAATAAATAAAAAGAAATAGAAATACATAAAGAAATGTATAAAACAAGTAACAAATAAATAAATTCAACGCATCCTCCTCTTTCACCCTGCATCATCCTGCATCATCCTGCATCATCCTGCATCATCCTGCATCATCCTGCATCATCCTGCATCAGTCGGCGTTATCCTGCATCATCCTGCATCAGTCTGCGTTATCCTGCTTCATACTGGCCCATCCTGTTTCATGCTGTCCAATCTTGGCATATCATGAACAAAATAAATAAATAAATAGAAATAAATAAAAAGAAATAGAAATACATAAAGAAATGTATAAAACAAGTAACAAATAAATAAATACAACGCATCCTCCTCTTTCATCCTACATCATCGTGCATCATCGTGCATCACCGTGCATCAATCTGCATCACCGTGCATCATCGTGCATCATCGTGCATCAACCTGCACCATCCTGCATCATCCTGCATCATCCTGCATCATCCTGCATGATCCTGCATCATCCTGCATCATCCTGCATCATCCTGCATTATCCTGCATCATCCTGCATCATCCTGCGTCATCCTGCATCATCCTGCATCATCGTGCATCAACCTGCATCATCCTGCGTCATCCTGCATCATCCTGCATCAGTCTGCGTTATCCTGCATCATCCTGCATCATCCTGCATCACCCTGCATCATCCTGCATCATCCTGCATCATCCTGCATCAACCTGCATCATCCTGCATCATCCTGCATCATCCTGCATCATCCTGCATCATCCTGCGTCATCCTGCATCATCCTGCGTCATCCTGCATCATCCTGCATCATCCTGCATCATCCTGCATCATCCTGCATCAGTCTGCGTTATCCTGCATCATCCTGCATCAGTCTGCGTTATCCTGCTTAATACTGGCCCATCCAGATTCATGCTGTCCAATCTTGGCATATCATGAACAAAATAAATAAATAAATAGAAAAAAAAAAAAAAAAATAGAAATACATAAAGAAATGTATAAAACAAGTAACAAATAAATAAATTCAACGCATCCTCCTCTTTCACCCTGCATCATCCTGCATCATCCTGCATCATCCTGCATCATCGTGCATCATCGTGCATCATCGTGCATCACCGTGCATCAATCTGCATCACCGTGCATCATCGTGCATCATCGTGCATCAACCTGCATCATCCTGCATCATCCTGCATCATCCTGCATCATCCTGCATCATCCTGCATCATCCTGCATCATCCTGCATCATCCTGCATCATCCTACATCATCCTGCATCATCCTGCCTCATCCTGCATCATCCTGCCTCATTCTGCATCATCCTGCATCATCCTCCATCATCCTGCATCATCCTGCATCATCCTGCATCATCCTGCATCATCCTGCATCAGTCTGCGTTATCCTGCATCAGTCTGCGTTATCCTCCATCATCCTGCTTCATACTGGCCCATCCTGATTCATGCTGTCCAATCTTGGCATATCATGAACAAAATAAATAAATAAATAGAAATAAATAAAAAGAAATAGAAATACATAAAGAAATGTATAAAAAATTAACAAATAAATAAATACAACGCATCCTCCTCTTTCATCCTACATCATCGTGCATCATCGTGCATCACCGTGCATCAATCTGCATCACCGTGCATCATGGTGCGTCATCGTGCATCAACCTGCATCATCCTGCATCATCCTGCATCATCCTGCATCATCCTGCATCATCCTGCATCATCCTGCATCATCCTGCATCATCCTGCATCATCCTGCATCATCCTGCATCATCCTGCATCAGTCTGCGTTATCCTGCATCATCCTGCATCAGTCTACGTTATCCTGCTTCATACTGGCCCATCCTGATTCATGCTGTCCAATCTTGGCATATCATGAACAAAATAAATAAATAAATAGAAATAAATAAAAAGAAATAGAAATACATAAAGAAATGTATAAAACAAGTAACAAATAAATAAATACAACGCATCCTCCTCTTTCATCCTGCATCATCCTGCATCAACCTGCATCATCGTGCATCATAGTGCATCACCGTGCATCAATCTGCATCACCGTGCATCATCGTGCATCATCGTGCATCAACCTGCATCATCCTGCATCATCCTGCATCATCCTGCATCATCCTGCATCATCCTGCATCATCCTGCATCATCCTGCATCATCCTGCATCATCCTGCATCATCCTGCATCATCCTGCATCATACTGCATCATCCTGCATCATCCTGCATCATCGTGCATCATCCTGCATCATCCTGCATCAGTCTGCGTTATCCTGCATCAGTCTGCGTTATCCTCCATCATCCTGCTTCATACTGGCCCATCCTGATTCATGCTGTCCAATCTTGGCATATCATGAACAAAATAAATAAATAAATAGAAATAAATAAAAAGAAATAGAAATACATAAAGAAATGTATAAAACAAATAACAAATAAATAAATTCAACGCATCCTCCTCTTTCATCCTGCATCATCCTGCATCATCCTGCATCATCCTGCATCATCGTGCATCATCGTGCATCACCGTGCTTCAATCTGCATCACCGTGCATCATCGTGTATCATCGTGCATCAACCTGCATCATCCTGCATCATCCTGCATCATCCTGCATCATCCTGCATCATCCTGCATCATCCTGCATCATCCTGCATCATCCTGCATCATCCTGCATCATCCTGCATCATCCTGCATCATCCTGCATCATCCTGCATCATCCTGCATCATTCTGCATCATCCTGCATCATCCTGCATCATCGTGCATCATCCTGCATCATCCTGCATCATCCTGCATCATCCTGCATCAGTCTGCGTTATCCTGCGTTATCCTGCATCAGTCTGCGTTATCCTCCATCATCCTGCTTCATACTGGCCCATCCTGATTCATGCTGTCCAATCTTGGCATATCATGAACAAAATAAATAAATAAATAGAAATAAATAAAAAGAAATAGAAATACATAAAGAAATGTATAAAACAAGTAACAAATAAATAAATACAACGCATCCTCCTCTTTCATCCTACATCATCGTGCATCATCGTGCATCACCGTGCATCAATCTGCATCACCGTGCATCATCGTGCGTCATCGTGCATCAACCTGCATCATCCTGCATCATTCTGCATCATCCTGCATAATCCTGCATCATCCTGCATCATCCTGCATCATCCTGCATCATCCTGCATCAGTCTGCGTTATCCTGCAACATCCTGCATCAGTCTGCGTTATCCCGCTTAATACTGGCCCATCCTGATTCATGCTGTCCAATCTTGGCATATCATGAACAAAATAAATAAATAAATAGAAATAAATAAAAAGAAATAGAAATACATAAAGAAATGTATAAAACAAGTAACAAATAAATAAATTCAACGCATCCTCCTCTTTCACCCTGCATCATCCTGCATCATCCTGCATCATCCTGCATCATCCTGCATCATCCTGCATCAGTCTGCGTTATCCTGCATCAGTCTGCGTTATCCTCCATCATCCTGCTTCATACTGGCCCATCCTGATTCATGCTGTCCAATCTTGGCATATCATGAACAAAATAAATAAATAAATAGAAATAAATAAAAAGAAATGTATAAAAAATTAACAAATAAATAAATACAACGCATCCTCCTCTTTCATCCTACATCATCGTGCATCAACGTGCATCACCGTGCATCAATCTGCATCACCGTGCATCATCGTGCATCATCGTGCATCAACCTGCATCATCCTGCATCATCCTGCATCATCCTGCATCATCCTGCATCATCCTGCATCATCCTGCATCATCCTGCATCATCCTGCATCATCCTGCATCATCCTGCATCATCCTGCATCAGTCTGCGTTATCCTGCATCATCCTGCATCAGTCTACGTTATCCTGCTTCATACTGGCCCATCCTGATTCATGCTGTCCAATCTTGGCATATCATGAACAAAATAAATAAATAAATAGAAATAAATAAAAAGAAATAGAAATACATAAAGAAATGTATAAAACAAGTAACAAATAAATAAATACAACGCATCCTCCTCTTTCATCCTGCATCATCCTGCATCAACCTGCATCATCGTGCATCATCGTGCATCACCGTGCATCAATCTGCATCACCGTGCATCATCGTGCATCATCGTGCATCAACCTGCATCATCCTGCATCATCCTGCATCATCCTGCATCATCCTGCATCATCCTGCATCATCCTGCATCATCCTGCATCATCCTGCATCATCCAGCATCATCCTGCATCATCCTGCATCATCCTGCATCATCCTGCATCATCCTGCATCATCCTGCATCATCCTGCATCATCCTGCATCATCCTGCATCATCCTGCATCATCCTGCATCATCGTGCATCATCCTGCATCATCCTGCATCAGTCTGCGTTATCCTGCATCAGTCTGCGTTATCCTCCATCATCCTGCTTCATACTGTCCCATCCTGATTCATGCTGTCCAATCTTGGCATATCATGAACAAAATAAATAAATAAATAGAAATAAATAAAAAGAAATAGAAATACATAAAGAAATGTATAAAACAAGTAACAAATAAATAAATTCAACGCATCCTCCTCTTTCACCCTGCATCATCCTGCATCATCCTGCATCATCCTGCATCATCCTGCATCATCCTGCATCAGTCTGCGTTATCCTGCATCAGTCTGCGTTATCCTCCATCATCCTGCTTCATACTGGCCCATCCTGATTCATGCTGTCCAATCTTGGCATATCATGAACAAAATAAATAAATAAATATAAATAAATAAAAAGAAATAGAAATACATAAAGAAATGTATAAAACAAGTAACAAATAAATAAATACAACGCATCCTCCTCTTTCATCCTGCATCATCCTGCATCAACCTGCATCATCGTGCATCATCGTGCATCACCGTGCATCAATCTGCATCACCGTGCATCATGGTGCATCATCCTGCATCATCCTGCATCATCCTGCATCATCCTGCATCATCCTGCATCATCCTGCATCATCCTGCATCATCCTGCATCATCCTGCATCAGTCTGCGTTATCCTGCATCATCCTGCATCAGTCTACGTTATCCTGCTTCATACTGGCCCATCCTGATTCATGCTGTCCAATCTTGGCATATCATGAACAAAATAAATAAATAAATAGAAATAAATAAAAAGAAATAGAAATACATAAAGAAATGTATAAAACAAGTAACAAATAAATAAATACAACGCATCCTCCTCTTTCATCCTGCATCATCCTGCATCAACCTGCATCATCGTGCATCATCGTGCATCACCGTGCATCAATCTGCATCACCGTGCATCATCGTGCATCATCGTGCATCAACCTGCATCATCCTGCATCATCCTGCATCATCCTGCATCATCCTGCATCATCCTGCATCATCCTGCATCATCCTGCATCATCCTGCATCATCCAGCATCATCCTGCATCATCCTGCATCATCCTGCATCATCCTGCATCATCCTGCATCATCCTGCATCATCCTGCATCATCCTGCATCATCCTGCATCATCCTGCATCATCCTGCATCATCCTGCATCATCCTGCATCATCCTGCATCAGTCTGCGTTATCCTGCATCAGTCTGCGTTATCCTCCATCATCCTGCTTCATACTGTCCCATCCTGATTCATGCTGTCCAATCTTGGCATATCATGAACAAAATAAATAAATAAATAGAAATAAATAAAAAGAAATAGAAATACATAAAGAAATGTATAAAACAAGTAACAAATAAATAAATTCAACGCATCCTCCTCTTTCACCCTGCATCATCCTGCATCATCCTGCATCATCCTGCATCATCCTGCATCATCCTGCATCAGTCTGCGTTATCCTGCATCAGTCTGCGTTATCCTCCATCATCCTGCTTCATACTGGCCCATCCTGATTCATGCTGTCCAATCTTGGCATATCATGAACAAAATAAATAAATAAATATAAATAAATAAAAAGAAATAGAAATACATAAAGAAATGTATAAAACAAGTAACAAATAAATAAATACAACGCATCCTCCTCTTTCATCCTGCATCATCCTGCATCAACCTGCATCATCGTGCATCATCGTGCATCACCGTGCATCAATCTGCATCACCGTGCATCATGGTGCGTCATCGTGCATCAACCTGCATCATCCTGCATCATCCTGCATCATCCTGCATCATCCTGCATCATCCTGCATCATCCTGCATCATCCTGCATCATCCTGCATCATCCTGCATCATCCTGCATCAGTCTGCGTTATCCTGCATCATCCTGCATCAGTCTACGTTATCCTGCTTCATACTGGCCCATCCTGATTCATGCTGTCCAATCTTGGCATATCATGAACAAAATAAATAAATAAATAGAAATAAATAAAAAGAAATAGAAATACATAAAGAAATGTATAAAACAAGTAACAAATAAATAAATACAACGCATCCTCCTCTTTCATCCTGCATCATCCTGCATCAACCTGCATCATCGTGCATCATCGTGCATCACCGTGCATCAATCTGCATCACCGTGCATCATCGTGCATCATCGTGCATCAACCTGCATCATCCTGCATCATTCTGCATCATCCTGCATAATCGTGCATCCTCCTCTTTCATCCTGCATCATCCTGCATCAACCTGCATCATCGTGCATCATCGTGCATCACCGTGCATCAATCTGCATCACCGTGCATCATCGTGCATCATCGTGCATCAACCTGCATCATCCTGCATCATCCTGCATCATCCTGCATCATCCTGCATCATCCTGCATCATCCTGCATCATCCTGCATCATCCTGCATCATCCAGCATCATCCTGCATCATCCTGCATCATCCTGCATCATCCTGCATCATCCTGCATCATCCTGCATCATCCTGCATCATCCTGCATCATCCTGCATCATCCTGCATCATCCTGCATCATCCTGCATCATCGTGCATCATCCTGCATCATCCTGCATCAGTCTGCGTTATCCTGCATCAGTCTGCGTTATCCTCCATCATCCTGCTTCATACTGGCCCATCCTGATTCATGCTGTCCAATCTTGGCATATCATGAACAAAATAAATAAATAAATAGAAATAAATAAAAAGAAATAGAAATACATAAAGAAATGTATAAAACAAGTAACAAATAAATAAATTCAACGCATCCTCCTCTTTCACCCTGCATCATCCTGCATCATCCTGCATCATCCTGCATCATCCTGCATCATCCTGCATCAGTCTGCGTTATCCTGCATCAGTCTGCGTTATCCTCCATCATCCTGCTTCATACTGGCCCATCCTGATTCATGCTGTCCAATCTTGGCATATCATGAACAAAATAAATAAATAAATATAAATAAATAAAAAGAAATAGAAATACATAAAGAAATGTATAAAACAAGTAACAAATAAATAAATACAACGCATCCTCCTCTTTCATCCTGCATCATCCTGCATCATCCTGCATCAACCTGCATCATCCTGCATCATCCTGCATCATCCTGCATCATCCTGCATCATCCTGCATCATCCTGCATCATCCTGCATCATCCTGCATCATCCTGCATCATCCTGCATCATCCTGCATCATCCTGCATCATCCTGCATCATCCTGCATCAGTCGGCGTTATCCTGCATCATCCTGCATCAGTCTGCGTTATCCTGCTTCATACTGGCCCATCCTGATTCATGCTGTCCAATCTTGGCATATCATGAACAAAATAAATAAATAAATAGAAATAAATAAAAAGAAATAGAAATACATAAAGAAATGTATAAAACAAGTAACAAATAAATAAATACAACGCATCCTCCTCTTTCATCCTACATCATCGTGCATCATCGTGCATCACCGTGCATCAATCTGCATCACCGTGCATCATCGTGCATCATCGTGCATCATCGTGCATCAACCTGCACCATCCTGCATCATCCTGCATCATCCTGCATCATCCTGCATCATCCTGCATCATCCTGCATCAGTCTGCGTTATCCTGATTCATGCTGTCCAATCTTGGCATATCATGAACAAAATAAATAAATAAATAGAAATAAATAAAAATAAATAGAAATACATAAAGAAATGTATAAAAAATTAACAAATAAATAAATACAACGCATCCTCCTCTTTCATCCTACATCATCGTGCATCATCGTGCATCACCGTGCATCAATCTGCATCACCGTGCATCATCGTGCATCATCCTGCATCAACCTGCATCATCCTGCATCATCGTGCGTCATCGTGCATCATCCTGCATCATCCTACATCATCCTGCATCATCCTGCATCATCCTGCATCATCCTGCATCATCCTGCATCATCCTGCATCATCCTGCATCATCCTGCATCATCCTGCATCATCCTGCATCATCCTGCATCATCCTGCATCATTCTGCATCATCCTGCATCATCCTGCATCATCCTGCATCATCCTGCATCATCCTGCATCAGTCGGCGTTATCCTGCATCATCCTGCATCAGTCTGCGTTATCCTGCTTCATACTGGCCCATCCTGATTCATGCTGTCCAATCTTGGCATATCATGAACAAAATAAATAAATAAATAGAAATAAATAAAAAGAAATAGAAATACATAAAGAAATGTATAAAAAATTAACAAATAAATAAATACAACGCATCCTCCTCTTTCATCCTACATCATCGTGCATCATCGTGCATCACCGTGCATCAATCTGCATCACCGTGCATCATCGTGCGTCATCGTGCATCAACCTGCATCATCCTGCATCATCCTGCATCATCCTGCTTCATCCTGCATCATCCTGCATCATCCTGCATCATCCTGCATCATCCTGCATCATCCTGCATCATCCTGCATCAGTCTGCGTTATCCTGCGTCATCCTGCATCAGTCTGCGTTATCCTCCATCATCCTGCTTCATACTGGCCCATCCTGATTCATGCTGTCCAATCTTGGCATATCATGAACAAAATAAATAAATAAATAGAAATAAATAAAAAGAAATAGAAATACATAAAGAAATGTATAAAACAAGTAACAAATAAATAAATACAACGCATCCTCCTCTTTCATCCTGCATCACCGTGCATCAATCTGAATCACCGTGCATCATCCTGTACCATCCTGCATCATCCTGCACCATCCTGCATCAACCTACATCATCCTGCATCATCCTGCATCATCCTGCATCATCCTGCATCATCCTGCATCAGTCTGCGTTATCCTGCATCATCCTGCATCAGTCTGCCTTATCCTGCTTCATACTGGCCCATCCTGATTCATGCTGTCCAATCTTGGCATATCATGAACAAAATAAATAAATAAATAGAAATAAATAAAAAGAAATAGAAATACATAAAGAAATGTATAAAACAAGTAACAAATAAATAAATACAACGCATCCTCCTCTTTCATCCTGCATCATCCTGCATCATCCTGCATCACCGTGCATCATCGTGCATCACCGTGCATCAATCTGAATCACCGTGCATCATCGTGCATCACCGTGCATCAATCTGCATCATCCTGCATCATCCTGCATCATCGTGCATCATCCTGCATCATCCTGCATCATCCTGCATCATCCTGCATCATCCTGCATCATCCTGCATCATCCTGCATCATCCTGCATCATCCTGCATCATCCTGCATCATCCTGCATCATCCTGCATCATCGTGCATCATCCTGCATCATCCTGCATCAGTCTGCGTTATCCTGCATCAGTCTGCGTTATCCTCCATCATCCTGCTTCATACTGGCCCATCCTGATTCATGCTGTCCAATCTTGGCATATCATGAACAAAATAAATAAATAAATAGAAATAAATAAAAAGAAATAGAAATACATAAAGAAATGTATAAAACAAGTAACAAATAAATAAATTCAACGCATCCTCCTCTTTCACCCTGCATCATCCTGCATCATCCTGCATCATCCTGCATCATCCTGCATCATCCTGCATCAGTCTGCGTTATCCTGCATCAGTCTGCGTTATCCTCCATCATCCTGCTTCATACTGGCCCATCCTGATTCATGCTGTCCAATCTTGGCATATCATGAACAAAATAAATAAATAAATATAAATAAATAAAAAGAAATAGAAATACATAAAGAAATGTATAAAACAAGTAACAAATAAATAAATACAACGCATCCTCCTCTTTCATCCTGCATCATCCTGCATCATCCTGCATCAACCTGCATCATCCTGCATCATCCTGCATCATCCTGCATCATCCTGCATCATCCTGCATCATCCTGCATCATCCTGCATCATCCTGCATCATCCTGCATCATCCTGCATCATCCTGCATCATCCTGCATCATCCTGCATCAGTCGGCGTTATCCTGCATCATCCTGCATCAGTCTGCGTTATTCTGCTTCATACTGGCCCATCCTGATTCATGCTGTCCAATCTTGGCATATCATGAACAAAATAAATAAATAAATAGAAATAAATAAAAAGAAATAGAAATACATAAAGAAATGTATAAAACAAGTAACAAATAAATAAATACAACGCATCCTCCTCTTTCATCCTACATCATCGTGCATCATCGTGCATCACCGTGCATCAATCTGCATCACCGTGCATCATCGTGCATCATCGTGCATCATCGTGCATCAACCTGCACCATCCTGCATCATCCTGCATCATCCTGCATCATCCTGCATCATCCTGCATCATCCTGCATCAGTCTGCGTTATCCTGATTCATGCTGTCCAATCTTGGCATATCATGAACAAAATAAATAAATAAATAGAAATAAATAAAAATAAATAGAAATACATAAAGAAATGTATAAAAAATTAACAAATAAATAAATACAACGCATCCTCCTCTTTCATCCTACATCATCGTGCATCATCGTGCATCACCGTGCATCAATCTGCATCACCGTGCATCATCGTGCATCATCCTGCATCAACCTGCATCATCCTGCATCATCGTGCGTCATCGTGCATCATCCTGCATCATCCTACATCATCCTGCATCATCCTGCATCATCCTGCATCATCCTGCATCATCCTGCATCATCCTGCATCATCCTGCATCATCCTGCATCATCCTGCATCATCCTGCATCATCCTGCATCATCCTGCATCATTCTGCATCATCCTGCATCATCCTGCATCATCCTGCATCATCCTGCATCATCCTGCATCAGTCGGCGTTATCCTGCATCATCCTGCATCAGTCTGCGTTATCCTGCTTCATACTGGCCCATCCTGATTCATGCTGTCCAATCTTGGCATATCATGAACAAAATAAATAAATAAATAGAAATAAATAAAAAGAAATAGAAATACATAAAGAAATGTATAAAAAATTAACAAATAAATAAATACAACGCATCCTCCTCTTTCATCCTACATCATCGTGCATCATCGTGCATCACCGTGCATCAATCTGCATCACCGTGCATCATCGTGCGTCATCGTGCATCAACCTGCATCATCCTGCATCATCCTGCATCATCCTGCTTCATCCTGCATCATCCTGCATCATCCTGCATCATCCTGCATCATCCTGCATCATCCTGCATCATCCTGCATCAGTCTGCGTTATCCTGCGTCATCCTGCATCAGTCTGCGTTATCCTCCATCATCCTGCTTCATACTGGCCCATCCTGATTCATGCTGTCCAATCTTGGCATATCATGAACAAAATAAATAAATAAATAGAAATAAATAAAAAGAAATAGAAATACATAAAGAAATGTATAAAACAAGTAACAAATAAATAAATACAACGCATCCTCCTCTTTCATCCTGCATCACCGTGCATCAATCTGAATCACCGTGCATCATCCTGTACCATCCTGCATCATCCTGCACCATCCTGCATCAACCTACATCATCCTGCATCATCCTGCATCATCCTGCATCATCCTGCATCATCCTGCATCAGTCTGCGTTATCCTGCATCATCCTGCATCAGTCTGCCTTATCCTGCTTCATACTGGCCCATCCTGATTCATGCTGTCCAATCTTGGCATATCATGAACAAAATAAATAAATAAATAGAAATAAATAAAAAGAAATAGAAATACATAAAGAAATGTATAAAACAAGTAACAAATAAATAAATACAACGCATCCTCCTCTTTCATCCTGCATCATCCTGCATCATCCTGCATCACCGTGCATCATCGTGCATCACCGTGCATCAATCTGAATCACCGTGCATCATCGTGCATCACCGTGCATCAATCTGCATCACCGTGCATCATCGTGCGTCATCGTGCATCAACCTGCATCATCCTGCATCATCCTGCATCAACCTGCATCATCCTGCATCATCCTGCATTATCCTGCATCATCCTGGATCATCCTGCATCATCCTGCATCATCCTGCATCATCCTGCATCATCCTGCATCATCCTGCATCATCCTGCATCATCCTGCATCATCCTGCATCAGTCGGCGTTATCCTGCATCATCCTGCATCAGTCTGCGTTATCCTGCTTCATACTGGCCCATCCTGTTTCATGCTGTCCAATCTTGGCATATCATGAACAAAATAAATAAATAAATAGAAATAAATAAAAAGAAATAGAAATACATAAAGAAATGTATAAAACAAGTAACAAATAAATAAATACAACGCATCCTCCTCTTTCATCCTACATCATCGTGCATCATCGTGCATCACCGTGCATCAATCTGCATCACCGTGCATCATCGTGCATCATCGTGCATCAACCTGCACCATCCTGCATCATCCTGCATCATCCTGCATCATCCTGCATGATCCTGCATCATCCTGCATCATCCTGCATCATCCTGCATTATCCTGCATCATCCTGCATCATCCTGCGTCATCCTGCATCATCCTGCATCATCGTGCACCAACCTGCATCATCCTGCGTCATCCTGCATCATCCTGCATCAGTCTGCGTTATCCTGCATCATCCTGCATCATCCTGCATCACCCTGCATCATCCTGCATCATCCTGCATCATCCTGCATCAACCTGCATCATCCTGCATCATCCTGCATCATCCTGCATCATCCTGCATCATCCTGCGTCATCCTGCATCATCCTGCGTCATCCTGCATCATCCTGCATCATCCTGCATCATCCTGCATCATCCTGCATCAGTCTGCGTTATCCTGCATCATCCTGCATCAGTCTGCGTTATCCTGCTTAATACTGGCCCATCCAGATTCATGCTGTCCAATCTTGGCATATCATGAACAAAATAAATAAATAAATAGAAAAAAAAAAAAAAATAGAAATACATAAAGAAATGTATAAAACAAGTAACAAATAAATAAATTCAACGCATCCTCCTCTTTCACCCTGCATCATCCTGCATCATCCTGCATCATCCTGCATCATCGTGCATCATCATGCATCACCGTGCATCAATCTGCATCACCGTGCATCATCGTGCATCATCGTGCATCAACCTGCATCATTCTGCATCATCCTGCATCATCCTGCATCATCGTGCATCAACCTGCATCATCCTGCATCATCCTGCATCATCCTGCATCATCCTGCATCATCCTGCATCATCCTGCATCATCCTGCATCATCCTGCATCATCCTGCATCATCCTGCATCATCCTGCATCATACTGCATCATCCTGCATCATCCTGCATCATCGTGCATCATCCTGCATCATCCTGCATCAGTCTGCGTTATCCTGCATCAGTCTGCGTTATCCTCCATCATCCTGCTTCATACTGGCCCATCCTGATTCATGCTGTCCAATCTTGGCATATCATGAACAAAATAAATAAATAAATAGAAATAAATAAAAAGAAATAGAAATACATAAAGAAATGTATAAAAAATTAACAAATAAATAAATACAACGCATCCTCCTCTTTCATCCTACATCATCGTGCATCATCGTGCATCACCGTGCATCAATCTGCATCACCGTGCATCATCGTGCGTCATCGTGCATCAACCTGCATCATCCTGCATCATTCTGCATCATCCTGCATAATCCTGCATCATCCTGCATCATCCTGCATCATCCTGCATCATCCTGCATCAGTCTGCGTTATCCTGCATCAGTCTGCGTTATCCTCCATCATCCTGCTTCATACTGGCCCATCCTGATTCATGCTGTCCAATCTTGGCATATCATGAACAAAATAAATAAATAAATAGAAATAAATAAAAAGAAATAGAAATACATAAAGAAATGTATAAAAAATTAACAAATAAATAAATACAACGCATCCTCCTCTTTCATCCTACATCATCGTGCATCATCGTGCATCACCGTGCATCAATCTGCATCACCGTGCATCATGGTGCGTCATCGTGCATCAACCTGCATCATCCTGCATCATCCTGCATCATCCTGCATCATCCTGCATCATCCTGCATCATCCTGCATCATCCTGCATCATCCTGCATCAGTCTGCGTTATCCTGCATCATCCTGCATCAGTCTACGTTATCCTGCTTCATACTGGCCCATCCTGATTCATGCTGTCCAATCTTGGCATATCATGAACAAAATAAATAAATAAATAGAAATAAATAAAAAGAAATAGAAATGCATAAAGAAATGTATAAAACAAGTAACAAATAAATAAATACAACGCATCCTCCTCTTTCATCCTGCATCATCCTGCATCAACCTGCATCATCGTGCATCATCGTGCATCACCGTGCATCAATCTGCATCACCGTGCATCATCGTGCATCATCGTGCATCAACCGGCATCATCCTGCATCATCCTGCATCATCCTGCATCATCCTGCATCATCCTGCATCATCCTGCATCATCCTGCATCATCCTGCATCATCCAGCATCATCCTGCATCATCCTGCATCATCCTGCATCATCCTGCATCATCCTGCATCATCCTGCATCATCCTGCATCATCCTGCATCATCCTGCATCATCCTGCATCATCCTGCATCATCCTGCATCATCGTGCATCATCCTGCATCAGTCTGCGTTATCCTGCATCAGTCTGCGTTATCCTCCATCATCCTGCTTCATACTGGCCCATTCTGATTCATGCTGTCCAATCTTGGCATATCATGAACAAAATAAATAAATAAATAGAAATAAATAAAAAGAAATAGAAATACATAAAGAAATGTATAAAACAAGTAACAAATAAATAAATTCAACGCATCCTCCTCTTTCACCCTGCATCATCCTGCATCATCCTGCATCATCCTGCATCATCCTGCATCATCCTGCATCATCCTGCATCAGTCTGCGTTATCCTGCATCAGTCTGCGTTATCCTCCATCATCCTGCTTCATACTGGCCCATCCTGATTCATGCTGTCCAATCTTGGCATATCATGAACAAAATAAATAAATAAATAAATATAAATAAATAAAAAGAAATAGAAATACATAAAGATATGTATAAAAAATTAACAAATAAATAAATACAACGCATCCTCCTCTTTCATCCTACATCATCGTGCATCACCGTGCATCAATCTGCATCACCGTGCATCATGGTGCGTCATCGTGCATCAACCTGCATTATCCTGCATCATCCTGCATCATCCTGCATCATCCTGCATCATCCTGCATCATCCTGCATCATCCTGCATGATCCTGCATCATCCTGCATCATCCTGCATCAGTCTGCGTTATCCTGCATCATCCTGCATCAGTCTACGTTATCCTGCTTCATACTGGCCCATCCTGATTCATGCTGTCCAATCTTGGCATATCATGAACAAAATAAATAAATAAATAGAAATAAATAAAAAGAAATAGAAATACATAAAGAAATGTATAAAACAAGTAACAAATAAATAAATACAACGCATCCTCCTCTTTCATCCTGCATCATCCTGCATCAACCTGCATCATCGTGCATCATCGTGCATCACCGTGCATCAATCTGCATCACCGTGCATCATCGTGCATCATCGTGCATCATCCTGCATCATCCTGCATCATCCTGCATCATCGTGCATCATCGTGCATCACCGTGCATCAATCTGCATCACCGTGCATCATCGTGCATCAACCTGCATCATCCTGCATCATCCTGCATCATCCTGCATCATCCTGCATCATCCTGCATCATCCTGCATCATCCTGCATCATCCTGCATCATCCTGCATCATCCTGCATCATCCTGCATCATCCTGCATCATCCTGCATCATTCTGCATCATCCTGCATCATCCTGCATCATCGTGCATCATCCTGCATCATCCTGCATCAGTCTGCGTTATCCTGCATCAGTCTGCGTTAACCTCCATCATCCTGCTTCATACTGGCCCATCCTGATTCATGCTGTCCAATCTTGGCATATCATGAACAAAATAAATAAATAAATAGAAATAAATAAAAAGAAATAGAAATACATAAAGAAATGTATAAAAAAATAACAAATAAATAAATACAACGCATCCTCCTCTTTCATCCTACATCATCGTGCATCATCGTGCATCACCGTGCATCAATCTGCATCACCGTGCATCATCGTGCGTCATCGTGCATCAACCTGCATCATCCTGCATCATCCTGCATCATCCTGCATCATCCTGCATCATCCTGCATCATCCTGCATCATCCTGCATCATCCTGCATCATCCTGCATCATCCTGCATCATCCTGCATCAGTCTGCGTTATCCTGCATCAGTCTGCGTTATCCTCCATCATCCTGCTTCATACTGGCCCATTCTGATTCATGCTGTCCAATCTTGGCATATCATGAACAAAATAAATAAATAAATAGAAATAAATAAAAAGAAATAGAAATACATAAAGAAATGTATAAAACAAGTAACAAATAAATAAATTCAACGCATCCTCCTCTTTCACCCTGCATCATCCTGCATCATCCTGCATCATCCTGCATCATCCTGCATCATCCTGCATCATCCTGCATCAGTCTGCGTTATCCTGCATCAGTCTGCGTTATCCTCCATCATCCTGCTTCATACTGGCCCATCCTGATTCATGCTGTCCAATCTTGGCATATCATGAACAAAATAAATAAATAAATAAATATAAATAAATAAAAAGAAATAGAAATACATAAAGATATGTATAAAAAATTAACAAATAAATAAATACAACGCATCCTCCTCTTTCATCCTACATCATCGTGCATCATCGTGCATCACCGTGCATCAATCTGCATCACGTGCATCATGGTGCGTCATCGTGCATCAACCTGCATTATCCTATATCATCCTGCATCATCCTGCATCATCCTGCATCATCCTGCATCATCCTGCATCATCCTGCATGATCCTGCATCATCCTGCATCATCCTGCATCAGTCTGCGTTATCCTGCATCATCCTGCATCAGTCTACGTTATCCTGCTTCATACTGGCCCATCCTGATTCATGCTGTCCAATCTTGGCATATCATGAACAAAATAAATAAATAAATAGAAATAAATAAAAAGAAATAGAAATACATAAAGAAATGTATAAAACAAGTAACAAATAAATAAATACAACGCATCCTCCTCTTTCATCCTGCATCATCCTGCATCAACCTGCATCATCGTGCATCATCGTGCATCACCGTGCATCAATCTGCATCACCGTGCATCATCGTGCATCATCGTGCATCATCCTGCATCATCCTGCATCATCCTGCATCATCGTGCATCATCGTGCATCACCGTGCATCAATCTGCATCACCGTGCATCATCGTGCATCAACCTGCATCATCCTGCATCATCCTGCATCATCCTGCATCATCCTGCATCATCCTGCATCATCCTGCATCATCCTGCATCATCCTGCATCATCCTGCATCATCCTGCATCATCCTGCATCATTCTGCATCATCCTGCATCATCCTGCATCATCGTGCATCATCCTGCATCATCCTGCATCAGTCTGCGTTATCCTGCATCAGTCTGCGTTAACCTCCATCATCCTGCTTCATACTGGCCCATCCTGATTCATGCTGTCCAATCTTGGCATATCATGAACAAAATAAATAAATAAATAGAAATAAATAAAAAGAAATAGAAATACATAAAGAAATGTATAAAAAAATAACAAATAAATAAATACAACGCATCCTCCTCTTTCATCCTACATCATCGTGCATCATCGTGCATCACCGTGCATCAATCTGCATCACCGTGCATCATCGTGCGTCATCGTGCATCAACCTGCATCATCCTGCATCATCCTGCATCATCCTGCATCATCCTGCATCATCCTGCATCATCCTGCATCATCCTGCATCATCCTGCATCATCCTGCATCATCCTGCATCAGTCTGCGTTATCCTGCATCAGTCTGCGTTATCCTCCATCATCCTGCTTCATACTGGCCCATCCTGATTCATGCTGTCCAATCTTGGCATATCATGAACAAAATAAATAAATAAATAGAAATAAATAAAAAGAAATAGAAATACATAAAGAAATGTATAAAAAATTAACAAATAAATAAATACAACGCATCCTCCTCTTTCATCCTACATCATCGTGCATCATCGTGCATCACCGTGCATCAATCTGCATCACCTTGCATCATCGTGCGTCATCGTTCATCATCCTGCATCATCCTGCATCATCCTGCATCATCCTGCATCATCCTGCATCATCCTGCATCATCCTGCATCATCCTGCATCATCCTGCATCATCCTGCATCATCCTGCATCATCCTGCATCAGTCTGCGTTATCCTGCATCATCCTGCATCAGTCTGCGTTATCCTGCTTCATACTGGCCCATCCTGATTTAGGCTGTCCAATCTTGGCATATCATTAACAAAATAAATAAATAAATAGAAATAAATAAAAAGAAATAGAAATACATAAAGAAATGTATAAAACAAGTAACAAATAAATAAATACAACGCATCCTCCTCTTTCATCCTACATCATCGTGCATCATCCTGCATCATCCTGCATCATCCTGCATCAAACTGCATCATGCTGCATCATCCTGCATCATCCTGCATCATCCTGCATCATCCTGCATCATCCTGCATCATCCTGCATCAGTCTGCATCATCCTGCATCATCCTGCATCATTCTGCATCATCCTGCATCATCCTGCATCATCGTGCATCAACCTGCATCATCCTGCATCATCCTGCATCATCCTGCATCATCGTGCATCATCCTACATCACCGTGCATCATCGTGCATCACCGTGCATCAATCTGCATCACCGTGCATCATCGTGTATCATCGTGCATCAACCTGCATCATCCTGCATCATCCTGCATCATCCTGCATCATCCTGCATCATCCTGCATCATCCTGCATCATCCTGCATCATCCTGCATCATCCTGCATCATCCTGCATCAGTCTGCGTTATCCTGCATCAGTCTGCGTTATCCTCCATCATCCTGCTTCATACTGGCCCATCCTGATTCATGCTGTCCAATCTTGGCATATCATGAACAAAATTAATAAATAAATAGAAATAAATAAAAAGAAATAGAAATACATAAAGAAATGTTTAAAAAATTAACAAATAAATAAATACAACGCATCCTCCTCTTTCATCCTACATCATCGTGCATCATCGTGCATCACCGTGCATCAATCTGCATCACCTTGCATCATCGTGCGTCATCGTGCATCAACCTGCATCATCCTGCATCATCCTGCATCATCCTGCATCGTCCTGCATCATCCTGCATCATCCTGCATCATCCTGCATCAGTCTGCGTTATCCTGCATCAGTCTGCGTTATCCTCCATCATCCTGCTTCATACTGGCCCATCCTGATTCATGCTGTCCAATCTTGGCATATCATGAACAAAATAAATAAATAAATAGAAATAAATAAAAAGAATTAGAAATACATAAAGAAATGTATAAAAAATTAACAAATAAATAAATACAACGCATCCTCCTCTTTCATCCTACATCATCGTGCATCATCCTGCATCATCCTGCATCATCCTGCATCAAACTGCATCATGCTGCATCATCCTGCATCATCCTGCATCATCCTGCATCATCCTGCATCATCCTGCATCATCCTGCATCATCCTGCATCAGTCTGCATCATCCTGCATCATCCTGCATCATTCTGCATCATCCTGCATCATCCTGCATCATCGTGCATCAACCTGCATCATCCTGCATCATCCTGCATCATCCTGCATCATCGTGCATCATCCTACATCACCGTGCATCATCGTGCATCACCGTGCATCAATCTGCATCATCCTGCATCATCCTGCATCATCCTGCATCATCCTGCATCATCCTGCATCATTCTGCATCATCCTGCATCATCCTGCATCATCGTGCATCATCCTGCATCATCCTGCATCAGTCTGCGTTATCCTGCATCAGTCTGCGTTAACCTCCATCATCCTGCTTCATACTGGCCCATCCTGATTCATGCTGTCCAATCTTGGCATATCATGAACAAAATAAATAAATAAATAGAAATAAATAAAAAGAAATAGAAATACATAAAGAAATGTATAAAAAATTAACAAATAAATAAATACAACGCATCCTCCTCTTTCATCCTACATCATCGTGCATCATCGTGCATCACCGTGCATCAATCTGCATCACCTTGCATCATCGTGCGTCATCGTGCATCAACCTGCATCATCCTGCATCATCCTGCATCATCCTGCATCATCCTGCATCATCCTGCATCATCCTGCATCATCCTGCATCAGTCTGCGTTATCCTGCATCAGTCTGCGTTATCCTCCATCATCCTGCTTCATACTGGCCCATCCTGATTCATGCTGTCCAATCTTGGCATATCATGAACAAAATAAATAAATAAATAGAAATAAATAAAAAGAATTAGAAATACATAAAGAAATGTATAAAAAATTAACAAATAAATAAATACAACGCATCCTCCTCTTTCATCCTACATCATCGTGCATCATCGTGCATCACCGTGCATCAATCTGCATCACCTTGCATCATCGTGCGTCATCGTTCATCAACCTGCATCATCCTGCATCATCCTGCATCATCCTGCATCATCCTGCATCATCCTGCATCATCCTGCATCATCCTGCATCATCCTGCATCATCCTGCATCAGTCTGCGTTATCCTGCATCATCCTGCATCAGTCTGCGTTATCCTGCTTCATACTGGCC
Organism: Actinernus sp. WN-2022; assembly: GCA_030867875.1. NCBI lineage: Eukaryota > Metazoa > Cnidaria > Anthozoa > Actiniaria > Actinernidae > Actinernus > Actinernus sp. WN-2022. The sequence continues at coordinate 129,437 of JAOWCC010001408.1, forward strand.
CATCCTGATTCATGCTGTCCAATCTTGGCATATCATGAACAAAATAAATAAATAAATAAAAAGAAATAGAAATACATAAAGAAATGTATAAAACAAGTAACAAATAAATAAATACAACGCATCCTCCTCTTTCATCCTACATCATCGTGCATCATCCTGCATCATCCTGCATCATCCTGCATCAAACTGCATGATGCTGCATCATCCTGCATCATCCTGCATCATCCTGCATCATCCTGCATCATCCTGCATCATGCTGCATCAGTCTGCATCATCCTGCATCATCCTGCATCATTCTGCATCATCCTGCATCATCCTTCATCATCGTGCATCAACCTGCATCATCCTGCATCATCCTGCATCATCCTGCATCATCGTGCATCATCCTACATCATCGTGCATCGTCGTGCATCACCGTGCATCAATCTGCATCACCGTGCATCATCGTGTATCATCGTACATCATCGTGCATCATCCTGCATCAATCTGCATCACCGTGCATCATCGTGCATCATCGTGCGTCATCGTGCATCAACCTGCATCATCCTGCATCATCCTGCATCATCCTGCATCATCCTGCATCATCCTGCATCATCCTGCATCATCCTGCATCATCCTGCATCATCCTGCATCAGTCTGCGTTATCCTGCATCAGTCTGCGTTATCCTCCATCATCCTGCTTCATACTGGCCCATCCTGATTCATACTGTCCAATCTTGGCATATCATGAACAAAATAAATAAATAAATAGAAATAAATAAAAAGAAATATAAATACATAAAGAAATGTATAAAAAATTAACAAATAAATAAATACAACGCATCCTCCTCTTTCATCCTACATCATCGTGCATCATCCTGCATCATCCTGCATCATCCTGCATCATCCTGCATCAGTCTGCGTTATCCTGCATCATCCTGCATCAGTCTGCGTTATCCTGCTTCATACTGGCCCATCCTGAATCATGCTGTCCAATCTTGGCATATCATGAACAAAATAAATAAATAAATAGAAATAAATAAAAAGAAATAGAAATACATAAAGAAATGTATAAAACAAGTAACAAATAAATAAATACAACGCATCCTCCTCTTTCATCCTGCATCATCCTGCATCATCCTGCATCATCCTGCATCATCGTGCATCATCGTGCATCACCGTGCATCAATCTGCATCACCGTGCATCATCGTGCATCAACCTGCATCATCCTGCATCATCCTGCATCATCCTGCATCATCCTGCATCATCCTGCATCATCATGCATCATCCTGCATCATCCTGCGTCATCCTGCATCATCCTGCATCATCCTGCATCATCCTGCATCATCCTGCATCATCCTGCATCATCCTGCATCATCCTGCATCATCCTGCATCATCCTGCATCATCCTGCATCATCCTGCATCATCCTGCATCATCGTGCATCATCCTGCATCATCCTGCATCAGTCTGCGTTATCCTGCATCAGTCTGCGTTAACCTCCATCATCCTGCTTCATACTGGCCCATCCTGATTCATGCTGTCCAATCTTGGCATATCATGAACAAAATAAATAAATAAATAGAAATAAATAAAAAGAAATAGAAATACATAAAGAAATGTATAAAAAATTAACAAATAAATAAATACAACGCATCCTCCTCTTTCATCCTACATCATCGTGCATCATCGTGCATCACCGTGCATCAATCTGCATCACCGTGCATCATCGTGCGTCATCGTGCATCAACCTGCATCATCCTGCATCATCCTGCATCATCCTGCATCATCCTGCATCATCCTGCATCATCCTGCATCATCCTGCATCATCCTGCATCATCCTGCATCATCCTGCATCATCCTGCATCATCCTGCATCAGTCTGCGTTATCCTGCATCAGTCTGCGTTATCCTCCATCATCCTGCTTCATACTGGCCCATCCTGATTCATGCTGTCCAATCTTGGCATATCATGAACAAAATAAATAAATAAATAGAAATAAATAAAAAGAAATAAAAATACATAAAGAAATGTATAAAAAATTAACAAATAAATAAATACAACGCATCCTCCTCTTTCATCCTACATCATCGTGCATCATCGTGCATCACCGTGCATCAATCTGCATTACCTTGCATCATCGTGCGTCATCGTTCATCATCCTGCATCATCCTGCATCATCCTGCATCATCCTGCATCATCCTGCATCATCCTGCATCATCCTGCATCATCGTGCATCATCCTGCATCATCCTGCATCAGTCTGCGTTATCCTGCATCATCCTGCATCAGTCTGCGTTATCCTGCTTCATACTGGCCCATCCTGATTTAGGCTGTCCAATCTTGGCATATCATGAACAAAATAAATAAATAAATAGAAATAAATAAAAAGAAATAGAAATACATAAAGAAATGTATAAAACAAGTAACAAATAAATAAATACAACGCATCCTCCTCTTTCATCCTACATCATCGTGCATCATCCTGCATCATCCTGCATCATCCTGCATCAAACTGCATCATGCTGCATCATCCTGCATCATCCTGCATCATCCTGCATCATCCTGCATCATCCTGCGTCATCCTGCATCATCCTGCATCATCCTGCATCATCCTGCATCATCCTGCATCATCCTGCATCATCCTGCGTTATCCTGCATCAGTCTGCGTTATCCTCCATCATCCTGCTTCATACTGGCCCATCCTGATTCATGCTGTCCAATCTTGGCATATCATGAACAAAATAAATAAATAAATAGAAATAAATAAAAAGAATTAGAAATACATAAAGAAATGTATAAAAAATTAACAAATAAATAAATACAACGCATCCTCCTCTTTCATCCTACATCATCGTGCATCATCGTGCATCACCGTGCATCAATCTGCATCACCTTGCATCATCGTGCGTCATCGTTCATCAACCTGCATCATCCTGCATCATCCTGCATCATCCTGCATCATCCTGCATCATCCTGCATCATCCTGCATCATCCTGCATCATCCTGCATCATCCTGCATCAGTCTGCGTTATCCTGCATCATCCTGCATCAGTCTGCGTTATCCTGCTTCATACTGGCCCATCCTGATTCATGCTGTCCAATCTTGGCATATCATGAACAAAATAAATAAATAAATAAAAAGAAATAGAAATACATAAAGAAATGTATAAAACAAGTAACAAATAAATAAATACAACGCATCCTCCTCTTTCATCCTACATCATCGTGCATCATCCTGCATCATCCTGCATCATCCTGCATCAAACTGCATGATGCTGCATCATCCTGCATCATCCTGCATCATCCTGCATCATCCTGCATCATCCTGCATCATGCTGCATCAGTCTGCATCATCCTGCATCATCCTGCATCATTCTGCATCATCCTGCATCATCCTTCATCATCGTGCATCAACCTGCATCATCCTGCATCATCCTGCATCATCCTGCATCATCGTGCATCATCCTACATCATCGTGCATCGTCGTGCATCACCGTGCATCAATCTGCATCACCGTGCATCATCGTGTATCATCGTACATCATCGTGCATCATCCTGCATCAATCTGCATCACCGTGCATCATCGTGCATCATCGTGCGTCATCGTGCATCAACCTGCATCATCCTGCATCATCCTGCATCATCCTGCATCATCCTGCATCATCCTGCATCATCCTGCATCATCCTGCATCATCCTGCATCATCCTGCATCAGTCTGCGTTATCCTGCATCAGTCTGCGTTATCCTCCATCATCCTGCTTCATACTGGCCCATCCTGATTCATACTGTCCAATCTTGGCATATCATGAACAAAATAAATAAATAAATAGAAATAAATAAAAAGAAATAGAAATACATAAAGAAATGTATAAAAAATTAACAAATAAATAAATACAACGCATCCTCCTCTTTCATCCTACATCATCGTGCATCATCCTGCATCATCCTGCATCATCCTGCATCATCCTGCATCAGTCTGCGTTATCCTGCATCATCCTGCATCAGTCTGCGTTATCCTGCTTCATACTGGCCCATCCTGAATCATGCTGTCCAATCTTGGCATATCATGAACAAAATAAATAAATAAATAGAAATAAATAAAAAGAAATAGAAATACATAAAGAAATGTATAAAACAAGTAACAAATAAATAAATACAACGCATCCTCCTCTTTCATCCTGCATCATCCTGCATCATCCTGCATCATCCTGCATCATCGTGCATCATCGTGCATCACCGTGCATCAATCTGCATCACCGTGCATCATCGTGCATCAACCTGCATCATCCTGCATCATCCTGCATCATCCTGCATCATCCTGCATCATCCTGCATCATCATGCATCATCCTGCATCATCCTGCGTCATCCTGCATCATCCTGCATCATCCTGCATCATCCTGCATCATCCTGCATCATCCTGCATCATCCTGCATCATCCTGCATCATCCTGCATCATCCTGCATCATCCTGCATCATCCTGCATCATCCTGCATCATCGTGCATCATCCTGCATCATCCTGCATCAGTCTGCGTTATCCTGCATCAGTCTGCGTTAACCTCCATCATCCTGCTTCATACTGGCCCATCCTGAATCATGCTGTCCAATCTTGGCATATCATGAACAAAATAAATAAATAAATAGAAATAAATAAAAAGAAATAGAAATACATAAAGAAATGTATAAAACAAGTAACAAATAAATAAATACAACGCATCCTCCTCTTTCATCCTGCATCATCCTGCATCATCCTGCATCATCCTGCATCATCCTGCATCATCGTGCATCATCGTGCATCACCGTGCATCAATCTGCATCACCGTGCATCATCGTGCATCAACCTGCATCATCCTGCATCATCCTGCATCATCCTGCATCATCCTGCATCATCCTGCATCATCCTGCATCAGTCTGCGTTATCCTGCATCATCCTGCATCAGTCTGCGTTATCCTGCTTCATACTGGCCCATCCTGATTCATGCTGTCCAATCTTGGCATATCATGAACAAAATAAATAAATAAATAAAAAGAAATAGAAATACATAAAGAAATGTATAAAACAAGTAACAAATAAATAAATACAACGCATCCTCCTCTTTCATCCTACATCATCGTGCATCATCCTGCATCATCCTGCATCATCCTGCATCAAACTGCATGATGCTGCATCATCCTGCATCATCCTGCATCATCCTGCATCATCCTGCATCATCCTGCATCATGCTGCATCAGTCTGCATCATCCTGCATCATCCTGCATCATTCTGCATCATCCTGCATCATCCTTCATCATCGTGCATCAACCTGCATCATCCTGCATCATCCTGCATCATCCTGCATCATCGTGCATCATCCTACATCATCGTGCATCGTCGTGCATCACCGTGCATCAATCTGCATCACCGTGCATCATCGTGTATCATCGTACATCATCGTGCATCATCCTGCATCAATCTGCATCACCGTGCATCATCGTGCATCATCGTGCGTCATCGTGCATCAACCTGCATCATCCTGCATCATCCTGCATCATCCTGCATCATCCTGCATCATCCTGCATCATCCTGCATCATCCTGCATCATCCTGCATCATCCTGCATCAGTCTGCGTTATCCTGCATCAGTCTGCGTTATCCTCCATCATCCTGCTTCATACTGGCCCATCCTGATTCATACTGTCCAATCTTGGCATATCATGAACAAAATAAATAAATAAATAGAAATAAATAAAAAGAAATAGAAATACATAAAGAAATGTATAAAAAATTAACAAATAAATAAATACAACGCATCCTCCTCTTTCATCCTACATCATCGTGCATCATCCTGCATCATCCTGCATCATCCTGCATCATCCTGCATCAGTCTGCGTTATCCTGCATCATCCTGCATCAGTCTGCGTTATCCTGCTTCATACTGGCCCATCCTGAATCATGCTGTCCAATCTTGGCATATCATGAACAAAATAAATAAATAAATAGAAATAAATAAAAAGAAATAGAAATACATAAAGAAATGTATAAAACAAGTAACAAATAAATAAATACAACGCATCCTCCTCTTTCATCCTGCATCATCCTGCATCATCCTGCATCATCCTGCATCATCGTGCATCATCGTGCATCACCGTGCATCAATCTGCATCACCGTGCATCATCGTGCATCAACCTGCATCATCCTGCATCATCCTGCATCATCCTGCATCATCCTGCATCATCCTGCATCATCATGCATCATCCTGCATCATCCTGCGTCATCCTGCATCATCCTGCATCATCCTGCATCATCCTGCATCATCCTGCATCATCCTGCATCATCCTGCATCATCCTGCATCATCCTGCATCATCCTGCATCATCCTGCATCATCCTGCATCATCCTGCATCATCCTGCATCATCGTGCATCATCCTGCATCATCCTGCATCAGTCTGCGTTATCCTGCATCAGTCTGCGTTAACCTCCATCATCCTGCTTCATACTGGCCCATCCTGAATCATGCTGTCCAATCTTGGCATATCATGAACAAAATAAATAAATAAATAGAAATAAATAAAAAGAAATAGAAATACATAAAGAAATGTATAAAACAAGTAACAAATAAATAAATACAACGCATCCTCCTCTTTCATCCTGCATCATCCTGCATCATCCTGCATCATCCTGCATCATCGTGCATCATCGTGCATCACCGTGCATCAATCTGCATCACCGTGCATCATCGTGCATCAACCTGCATCATCCTGCATCATCCTGCATCATCCTGCATCATCCTGCATCATCCTGCATCATCATGCATCATCCTGCATCATCCTGCGTCATCCTGCATCATCCTGCATCATCCTGCATCATCCTGCATCATCCTGCATCATCCTGCATCATCCTGCATCATCCTGCATCATCCTGCATCATCCTGCATCATCCTGCATCATCCTGCATCATCCTGCATCATCGTGCATCATCCTGCATCATCCTGCATCAGTCTGCGTTATCCTGCATCAGTCTGCGTTAACCTCCATCATCCTGCTTCATACTGGCCCATCCTGATTCATGCTGTCCAATCTTGGCATATCATGAACAAAATAAATAAATAAATAGAAATAAATAAAAAGAAATAGAAATACATAAAGAAATGTATAAAAAATTAACAAATAAATAAATACAACGCATCCTCCTCTTTCATCCTACATCATCGTGCATCATCGTGCATCACCGTGCATCAATCTGCATCACCGTGCATCATCGTGCGTCATCGTGCATCAACCTGCATCATCCTGCATCATCCTGCATCATCCTGCATCATCCTGCATCATCCTGCATCATCCTGCATCATCCTGCATCATCCTGCATCATCCTGCATCATCCTGCATCATCCTGCATCATCCTGCATCAGTCTGCGTTATCCTGCATCAGTCTGCGTTATCCTCCATCATCCTGCTTCATACTGGCCCATCCTGATTCATGCTGTCCAATCTTGGCATATCATGAACAAAATAAATAAATAAATAGAAATAAATAAAAAGAAATAAAAATACATAAAGAAATTTATAAAAAATTAACAAATAAATAAATACAACGCATCCTCCTCTTTCATCCTACATCATCGTGCATCATCGTGCATCACCGTGCATCAATCTGCATTACCTTGCATCATCGTGCGTCATCGTTCATCATCCTGCATCATCCTGCATCATCCTGCATCATCCTGCATCATCCTGCATCATCCTGCATCATCCTGCATCATCCTGCATCATCCTGCATCATCCTGCATCAGTCTGCGTTATCCTGCATCATCCTGCATCAGTCTGCGTTATCCTGCTTCATACTGGCCCATCCTGATTTAGGCTGTCCAATCTTGGCATATCATGAACAAAATAAATAAATAAATAGAAATAAATAAAAAGAAATAGAAATACATAAAGAAATGTATAAAACAAGTAACAAATAAATAAATACAACGCATCCTCCTCTTTCATCCTACATCATCGTGCATCATCCTGCATCATCCTGCATCATCCTGCATCAAACTGCATCATGCTGCATCATCCTGCATCATCCTGCATCATCCTGCATCATCCTGCATCATCCTGCATCATCCTGCATCAGTCTGCATCATCCTGCATCATCCTGCATCATTCTGCATCATCCTGCATCATCCTGCATCATCGTGCATCAACCTGCATAATCCTGCATCATCCTGCATCATCCTGCATCATCGTGCATCATCCTACATCACCGTGCATCATCGTGCATCACCGTGCATCAATCTGCATCACCGTGCATCATCGTGTATCATCGTGCATCAACCTGCATCATCCTGCATCATCCTGCATCATCCTGCATCATCCTGCATCATCCTGCATCATCCTGCATCATCCTGCATCATCCTGCATCATCCTGCATCATCCTGCATCAGTCTGCGTTATCCTGCATCAGTCTGCGTTATCCTCCATCATCCTGCTTCATACTGGCCCATCCTGATTCATGCTGTCCAATCTTGGCATATCATGAACAAAATAAATAAATAAATAGAAATAAATAAAAAGAAATAGAAATACATAAAGAAATGTGTAAAAAATTAACAAATAAATAAATACAACGCATCCTCCTCTTTCATCCTACATCATCGTGCATCATCGTGCATCACCGTGCATCAATCTGCATCACCTTGCATCATCGTGCGTCATCGTGCATCAACCTGCATCATCCTGCATCATCCTGCATCATCCTGCATCATCCTGCATCATCCTGCATCATCCTGCATCATCCTGCATCAGTCTGCGTTATCCTGCATCAGTCTGCGTTATCCTCCATCATCCTGCTTCATACTGGCCCATCCTGATTCATGCTGTCCAATCTTGGCATATCATGAACAAAATAAATAAATAAATAGAAATAAATAAAAAGAATTAGAAATACATAAAGAAATGTATAAAAAATTAACAAATAAATAAATACAACGCATCCTCCTCTTTCATCCTACATCATCGTGCATCATCGTGCATCACCGTGCATCAATCTGCATCACCTTGCATCATCGTGCGTCATCGTTCATCAACCTGCATCATCCTGCATCATCCTGCATCATCCTGCATCATCCGGCATCATCCTGCGTCATCCTGCATCATCCTGCATCATCCTGCATCAGTCTGCGTTATCCTGCATCATCCTGCATCAGTCTGCGTTATCCTGCTTCATACTGGCCCATCCTGATTCATGCTGTCCAATCTTGGCATATCATGAACAAAATAAATAAATAAATAAAAAGAAATGGAAATACATAAAGAAATGTATAAAACAAGTAACAAATAAATAAATACAACGCATCCTCCTCTTTCATCCTACATCATCGTGCATCATCCTGCATCATCCTGCATCATCCTGCATCAAACTGCATCATGCTGCATCAACCTGCATCATCCTGCATCATCCTGCATCATCCTGCATCATCGTGCATCAACCTGCATAATCCTGCATCATCCTGCATCATCCTGCATCATCGTGCATCATCCTACATCACCGTGCATCATCGTGCATCACCGTGCATCAATCTGCATCACCGTGCATCATCGTGTATCATCGTGCATCAACCTGCATCATCCTGCATCATCCTGCATCATCCTGCATCATCCTGCATCATCCTGCATCATCCTGCATCATCCTGCATCATCCTGCATCATCCTGCATCATCCTGCATCAGTCTGCGTTATCCTGCATCAGTCTGCGTTATCCTCCATCATCCTGCTTCATACTGGCCCATCCTGAATCATGCTGTCCAATCTTGGCATATCATGAACAAAATAAATAAATAAATAGAAATAAATAAAAAGAAATAGAAATACATAAAGAAATGTATAAAACAAGTAACAAATAAATAAATACAACGCATCCTCCTCTTTCATCCTGCATCATCCTGCATCATCCTGCATCATCGTGCATCATCGTGCATCATCGTGCATCACCGTGCATCAATCTGCATCACCGTGCATCATCGTGCATCAACCTGCATCATCCTGCATCATCCTGCATCATCCTGCATCATCCTGCATCATCCTGCATCATCATGCATCATCCTGCATCATCCTGCATCATCCTGCATCATCCTGCATCATCCTGCATCATCCTGCATCATCCTGCATCATCCTGCATCATCCTGCATCATCCTGCATCATCCTGCATCATCCTGCATCATCCTGCATCATCCTGCATCATCCTGCATCATCCTGCATCATCGTGCATCATCCTGCATCATCCTGCATCAGTCTGCGTTATCCTGCATCAGTCTGCGTTAACCTCCATCATCCTGCTTCATACTGGCCCATCCTGATTCATGCTGTCCAATCTTGGCATATCATGAACAAAATAAATAAATAAATAGAAATAAATAAAAAGAAATAGAAATACATAAAGAAATGTATAAAAAATTAACAAATAAATAAATACAACGCATCCTCCTCTTTCATCCTACATCATCGTGCATCATCGTGCATCACCGTGCATCAATCTGCATCACCGTGCATCATCGTGCGTCATCGTGCATCAACCTGCATCATCCTGCATCATCCTGCATCATCCTGCATCATCCTGCATCATCCTCCATCATCCTGCATCATCCTGCATCATCCTGCATCATCCTGCATCATCCTGCATCAGTCTGCGTTATCCTGCATCAGTCTGCGTTATCCTCCATCATCCTGCTTCATACTGGCCCATCCTGATTCATGCTGTCCAATCTTGGCATATCATGAACAAAATAAATAAATAAATAGAAATAAATAAAAAGAAATAAAAATACATAAAGAAATGTATAAAAAATTAACAAATAAATAAATACAACGCATCCTCCTCTTTCATCCTACATCATCGTGCATCATCGTGCATCACCGTGCATCAATCTGCATTACCTTGCATCATCGTGCGTCATCGTTCATCATCCTGCATCATCCTGCATCATCCTGCATCATCCTGCATCATCCTGCATCATCCTGCATCATCCTGCATCATCCTGCATCATCCTGCATCATCCTGCATCAGTCTGCGTTACCCTGCATCATCCTGCATCAGTCTGCGTTATCCTGCTTCATACTGGCCCATCCTGATTTAGGCTGTCCAATCTTGGCATATCATGAACAAAATAAATAAATAAATAGAAATAAATAAAAAGAAATAGAAATACATAAAGAAATGTATAAAACAAGTAACAAATAAATAAATACAACGCATCCTCCTCTTTCATCCTACATCATCGTGCATCATCCTGCATCATCCTGCATCATCCTGCATCAAACTGCATCATGCTGCATCATCTGCATCATCCTGCATCATCCTGCATCATCCTGCATCATCCTGCATCATCCTGCATCAGTCTGCATCATCCTGCATCATCCTGCATCATTCTGCATCATCCTGCATCATCCTGCATCATCGTGCATCAACCTGCATAATCCTGCATCATCCTGCATCATCCTGCATCATCGTGCATCATCCTACATCACCGTGCATCATCGTGCATCACCGTGCATCAATCTGCATCACCGTGCATCATCGTGTATCATCGTGCATCAACCTGCATCATCCTGCATCATCCTGCATCATCCTGCATCATCCTGCATCATCCTGCATCATCCTGCATCATCCTGCATCATCCTGCATCATCCCTGCATCATCCTGCATCAGTCTGCGTTATCCTGCATCAGTCTGCGTTATCCTCCATCATCCTGCTTCATACTGGCCCATCCTGATTCATGCTGTCCAATCTTGGCATATCATGAACAAAATAAATAAATAAATAGAAATAAATAAAAAGAAATAGAAATACATAAAGAAATGTGTAAAAAATTAACAAATAAATAAATACAACGCATCCTCCTCTTTCATCCTACATCATCGTGCATCATCGTGCATCACCGTGCATCAATCTGCATCACCTTGCATCATCGTGCGTCATCGTGCATCAACCTGCATCATCCTGCATCATCCTGCATCATCCTGCATCATCCTGCATCATCCTGCATCATCCTGTCATCATCCTGCATCATCCTGCATCAGTCTGCGTTATCCTGCATCAGTCTGCGTTATCCTCCATCATCCTGCTTCATACTGGCCCATCCTGATTCATGCTGTCCAATCTTGGCATATCATGAACAAAATAAATAAATAAATAGAAATAAATAAAAAGAATTAGAAATACATAAAGAAATGTATAAAAAATTAACAAATAAATAAATACAACGCATCCTCCTCTTTCATCCTACATCATCGTGCATCATCGTGCATCACCGTGCATCAATCTGCTCTCACCTTGCATCATCGTGCGTCATCGTTCATCAAACCTGCATCATCCTGCATCATCCTGCATCATCCTGCATCATCCGGCATCATCCTGCGTCATCCTGCATCATCCTGCATCATCCTGCATCAGTCTGCGTTATCCTGCATCATCCTGCATCAGTCTGCGTTAATCCTGCTTCATACTGGCCCATCCTGATTCATGCTGTCCAATCTTGGCATATCATGGAACAAAATAAATAAATAAATAAATAAAAGAAATGGAAATACATAAAGAAATGTATAAAAACAAGTAACAAATAAATAAATACAACGCATCCTCCTCTTTCATCCTACATCATCGTGCATCATCCTGCATCATCCTGCATCATCCTGCATCAAACTGACATCATGCTGCATCATCCTGCATCATCCTTGCATCATCCTGCATCATCCTGCATCATCCTGCATCATCCTGCATCATACTGCATCAGTCGCATCATCCTGCATCATCCTGCATCATTTCTGCATCATCCTGCATCATCCTGCATCATCGTGCAATCAACCTGCATCATCCTGCATCATCCTGCAGTCATCCTGCATCATCCTGCATCATCCTGCATCATCCTGCATCATCCTGCATCAGTCTGCGTTATCCTGCATCAGTCTGGCGTTATCCTCCATCATCCTGCTTCATACTGGCCCATCCTGATTCATGCTGTCCAATCTTGGCATATCATGAACAAAATAAATAAATAAATAGAAATAAATAAAAAGAATTAGAAATACATAAAGAAATGTATAAAAAATTAACAAATAAATAAATACAACGCATCCTCCTCTTTCATCCTACATCATCGTGCATCATCGTGCATCACCGTGCATCAATCTGCATCACCTTGCATCATCGTGCGTCATCGTTCATCAACGCTGCATCATCCTGCATCATCTCTGCATCATCCTGCATCATCCGGCATCACTCCTGCGTCATC
>JAOWCC010001409.1:0-46982 GCA_030867875.1 Actinernus sp. WN-2022
ATGCGTCAAAATGTGCCACCGTTTCAGTTTCAACTGGCCGCTGTTGCTCGACATCTTGATGGATTTTTATGCGGTTTGCAGCAAAAGAACCGTCTTTGTCTATAGAACAAACTGTTGACTGCGTTTTAGCCGCTCGTGGGCATTGGAAACACCCCCAAAATGTCACTTTAGTTGATCAACTGGAATAAGGTGATAGGTTGAAAATCTCGAAAAATTCCAAATCTCAAAACAAGGAAATTATGGGATAGAAAGGCTATACATGGAAGCAAGTGTCATTTTACAACCATTGAAACCTAGACTATCAGTTATCAGCGCTTTAAACTGAGGAAATCGAGAATTCCACACAAGAATAAATGTGCACCGTTTCAGTTTCAACTGGCCGCTGTTGCTCGACATCTTGATGGATTTTAATGCGGTTTGCAGCAAAAGAACCGTCTTTGTCTATAGAACAACTGTTGACTGCGTTTTAGCCGCACCTGGGCATTGGAAACACCCCAAAATGTCACTTTTAGTTGATCAACTGGAAAAAGGTGATAAGGTAGAAAATCTCGAAAAATTCCAAATCTCAAACAAGGAAATTATGGGATAGAAAGGCTATACATGGAAGCAAGTGTCATTTTACAACCATTGAAACCTAGACTATCAGTTATCAGCGCTTTAAACTGAGGAAATCGAGAATTCCACACAAGATGAGGCATGTTAACACAAAAAGAGTGTACCTTGCTAAGGCGCCTTTTGTGTTGACATGCCTCAATATGTGCACCGTTTCAGTTTCAACTGGCCGCTGTTGCTCGACATCTTGATGGATTTTAATGCGGTTTGCAGCAAAAGAACCGTCTTTGTCTATAGAACAACTGTTGACTGCGTTTTAGCCGCACCTGGGCATTGGAAACACCCCAAAATGTCACTTTTAGTTGATCAACTGGAAAAAGGTGATAAGGTAGAAAATCTCGAAAAATTCCAAATCTCAAACAAGGAAATTATGGGATAGAAAGGCTATACATGGAAGCAAGTGTCATTTTACAACCATTGAAACCTAGACTATCAGTTATCAGCGCTTTAAACTGAGGAAATCGAGAATTCCACACAAGATGAGGCATGTTAACACAAAAAGAGTGTACCTTGCTAAGGCGCCTTTTGTGTTGACATGCCTCAATATGTGCACCGTTTCAGTTTCAACTGGCCGCTGTTGCTCGACATCTTGATGGATTTTAATGCGGTTTGCAGCAAAAGAACCGTCTTTGTCTATAGAACAACTGTTGACTGCGTTTTAGCCGCACCTGGGCATTGGAAACACCCCAAAATGTCACTTTTAGTTGATCAACTGGAAAAAGGTGATAAGGTAGAAAATCTCGAAAAATTCCAAATCTCAAACAAGGAAATTATGGGATAGAAAGGCTATACATGGAAGCAAGTGTCATTTTACAACCATTGAAACCTAGACTATCAGTTATCAGCGCTTTAAACTGAGGAAATCGAGAATTCCACACAAGATGAGGCATGTTAACACAAAAAGAGTGTACCTTGCTAAGGCGCCTTTTGTGTTGACATGCGTCAAAATGTGCACCGTTTCAGTTTCAACTGGCCGCTGTTGCTCGACATCTTGATGGATTTTAATGCGGTTTGCAGCAAAAGAACCGTCTTTGTCTATAGAACAACTGTTGACTGCGTTTTAGCCGCACGTGGGCATTGGAAACACCCCAAAATGTCACTTTTAGTTGATCAACTGGAAAAAGGTGATAAGGTAGAAAATCTCGAAAAATTCCAAATCTCAAACAAGGAAATTATGGGATAGAAAGGCTATACATGGAAGCAAGTGTCATTTTACAACCATTGAAACCTAGACTATCAGTTATCAGCGCTTTAAACTGAGGAAATCGAGAATTCCACACAAGATGAGGCATGTTAACACAAAAAGAGTGTACCTTGCTAAGGCGCCTTTTGTGTTGACATGCGTCAAAATGTGCACCGTTTCAGTTTCAACTGGCCGCTGTTGCTCGACATCTTGATGGATTTTAATGCGGTTTGCAGCAAAAGAACCGTCTTTGTCTATAGAACAACTGTTGACTGCGTTTTAGCCGCACCTGGGCATTGGAAACACCCCAAAATGTCACTTTTAGTTGATCAACTGGAAAAAGGTGATAAGGTAGAAAATCTCGAAAAATTCCAAATCTCAAACAAGGAAATTATGGGATAGAAAG
Organism: Actinernus sp. WN-2022; assembly: GCA_030867875.1. Taxonomy (NCBI): domain Eukaryota; kingdom Metazoa; phylum Cnidaria; class Anthozoa; order Actiniaria; family Actinernidae; genus Actinernus; species Actinernus sp. WN-2022. The sequence goes on from JAOWCC010001409.1 coordinate 2,202, forward strand.
GCTATACATGGAAGCAAGTGTCATTTTACAACCATTGAAACCTAGACTATCAGTTATCAGCGCTTTAAACTGAGGAAATCGAGAATTCCACACAAGATGAGGCATGTTAACACAAAAAGAGTGTACCTTGCTAAGGCGCCTTTTGTGTTGACATGCGTCAAAATGTGCACCGTTTCAGTTTCAACTGGCCGCTGTTGCTCGACATCTTGATGGATTTTAATGCGGTTTGCAGCAAAAGAACCGTCTTTGTCTATAGAACAACTGTTGACTGCGTTTTAGCCGCACGTGGGCATTGGAAACACCCCAAAATGTCACTTTTAGTTGATCAACTGGAAAAAGGTGATAAGGTAGAAAATCTCGAAAAATTCCAAATCTCAAACAAGGAAATTATGGGATAGAAAGGCTATACATGGAAGCAAGTGTCATTTTACAACCATTGAAACCTAGACTATCAGTTATCAGCGCTTTAAACTGAGGAAATCGAGAATTCCACACAAGATGAGGCATGTTAACACAAAAAGAGTGTACCTTGCTAAGGCGCCTTTTGTGTTGACATGCGTCAAAATGTGCACCGTTTCAGTTTCAACTGGCCGCTGTTGCTCGACATCTTGATGGATTTTAATGCGGTTTGCAGCAAAAGAACCGTCTTTGTCTATAGAACAACTGTTGACTGCGTTTTAGCCGCACGTGGGCATTGGAAACACCCCAAAATGTCACTTTTAGTTGATCAACTGGAAAAAGGTGATAAGGTAGAAAATCTCGAAAAATTCCAAATCTCAAACAAGGAAATTATGGGATAGAAAGGCTATACATGGAAGCAAGTGTCATTTTACAACCATTGAAACCTAGACTATCAGTTATCAGCGCTTTAAACTGAGGAAATCGAGAATTCCACACAAGATGAGGCATGTTAACACAAAAAGAGTGTACCTTGCTAAGGCGCCTTTTGTGTTGACATGCGTCAAAATGTGCACCGTTTCAGTTTCAACTGGCCGCTGTTGCTCGACATCTTGATGGATTTTAATGCGGTTTGCAGCAAAAGAACCGTCTTTGTCTATAGAACAACTGTTGACTGCGTTTTAGCCGCACGTGGGCATTGGAAACACCCCAAAATGTCACTTTTAGTTGATCAACTGGAAAAAGGTGATAAGGTAGAAAATCTCGAAAAATTCCAAATCTCAAACAAGGAAATTATGGGATAGAAAGGCTATACATGGAAGCAAGTGTCATTTTACAACCATTGAAACCTAGACTATCAGTTATCAGCGCTTTAAACTGAGGAAATCGAGAATTCCACACAAGATGAGGCATGTTAACACAAAAAGAGTGTACCTTGCTAAGGCGCCTTTTGTGTTGACATGCGTCAAAATGTGCACCGTTTCAGTTTCAACTGGCCGCTGTTGCTCGACATCTTGATGGATTTTAATGCGGTTTGCAGCAAAAGAACCGTCTTTGTCTATAGAACAACTGTTGACTGCGTTTTAGCCGCACCTGGGCATTGGAAACACCCCAAAATGTCACTTTTAGTTGATCAACTGGAAAAAGGTGATAAGGTAGAAAATCTCGAAAAATTCCAAATCTCAAACAAGGAAATTATGGGATAGAAAGGCTATACATGGAAGCAAGTGTCATTTTACAACCATTGAAACCTAGACTATCAGTTATCAGCGCTTTAAACTGAGGAAATCGAGAATTCCACACAAGAATATATGTGCACCGTTTCAGTTTCAACTGGCCGCTGTTGCTCGACATCTTGATGGATTTTAATGCGGTTTGCAGCAAAAGAACCGTCTTTGTCTATAGAACAACTGTTGACTGCGTTTTAGCCGCACCTGGGCATTGGAAACACCCCAAAATGTCACTTTTAGTTGATCAACTGGAAAAAGGTGATAAGGTAGAAAATCTCGAAAAATTCCAAATCTCAAACAAGGAAATTATGGGATAGAAAGGCTATACATGGAAGCAAGTGTCATTTTACAACCATTGAAACCTAGACTATCAGTTATCAGCGCTTTAAACTGAGGAAATCGAGAATTCCACACAAGAATATATGTGCACCGTTTCAGTTTCAACTGGCCGCTGTTGCTCGACATCTTGATGGATTTTAATGCGGTTTGCAGCAAAAGAACCGTCTTTGTCTATAGAACAACTGTTGACTGCGTTTTAGCCGCACGTGGGCATTGGAAACACCCCAAAATGTCACTTTTAGTTGATCAACTGGAAAAAGGTGATAAGGTAGAAAATCTCGAAAAATTCCAAATCTCAAACAAGGAAATTATGGGATAGAAAGGCTATACATGGAAGCAAGTGTCATTTTACAACCATTGAAACCTAGACTATCAGTTATCAGCGCTTTAAACTGAGGAAATCGAGAATTCCACACAAGATGAGGCATGTTAACACAAAAAGAGTGTACCTTGCTAAGGCGCCTTTTGTGTTGACATGCGTCAAAATGTGCACCGTTTCAGTTTCAACTGGCCGCTGTTGCTCGACATCTTGATGGATTTTAATGCGGTTTGCAGCAAAAGAACCGTCTTTGTCTATAGAACAACTGTTGACTGCGTTTTAGCCGCACCTGGGCATTGGAAACACCCCAAAATGTCACTTTTAGTTGATCAACTGGAAAAAGGTGATAAGGTAGAAAATCTCGAAAAATTCCAAATCTCAAACAAGGAAATTATGGGATAGAAAGGCTATACATGGAAGCAAGTGTCATTTTACAACCATTGAAACCTAGACTATCAGTTATCAGCGCTTTAAACTGAGGAAATCGAGAATTCCACACAAGATGAGGCATGTTAACACAAAAAGAGTGTACCTTGCTAAGGCGCCTTTTGTGTTGACATGCCTCAATATGTGCACCGTTTCAGTTTCAACTGGCCGCTGTTGCTCGACATCTTGATGGATTTTAATGCGGTTTGCAGCAAAAGAACCGTCTTTGTCTATAGAACAACTGTTGACTGCGTTTTAGCCGCACCTGGGCATTGGAAACACCCCAAAATGTCACTTTTAGTTGATCAACTGGAAAAAGGTGATAAGGTAGAAAATCTCGAAAAATTCCAAATCTCAAACAAGGAAATTATGGGATAGAAAGGCTATACATGGAAGCAAGTGTCATTTTACAACCATTGAAACCTAGACTATCAGTTATCAGCGCTTTAAACTGAGGAAATCGAGAATTCCACACAAGATGAGGCATGTTAACACAAAAAGAGTGTACCTTGCTAAGGCGCCTTTTGTGTTGACATGCGTCAAAATGTGCACCGTTTCAGTTTCAACTGGCCGCTGTTGCTCGACATCTTGATGGATTTTAATGCGGTTTGCAGCAAAAGAACCGTCTTTGTCTATAGAACAACTGTTGACTGCGTTTTAGCCGCACCTGGGCATTGGAAACACCCCAAAATGTCACTTTTAGTTGATCAACTGGAAAAAGGTGATAAGGTAGAAAATCTCGAAAAATTCCAAATCTCAAACAAGGAAATTATGGGATAGAAAGGCTATACATGGAAGCAAGTGTCATTTTACAACCATTGAAACCTAGACTATCAGTTATCAGCGCTTTAAACTGAGGAAATCGAGAATTCCACACAAGAATATATGTGCACCGTTTCAGTTTCAACTGGCCGCTGTTGCTCGACATCTTGATGGATTTTAATGCGGTTTGCAGCAAAAGAACCGTCTTTGTCTATAGAACAACTGTTGACTGCGTTTTAGCCGCACCTGGGCATTGGAAACACCCCAAAATGTCACTTTTAGTTGATCAACTGGAAAAAGGTGATAAGGTAGAAAATCTCGAAAAATTCCAAATCTCAAACAAGGAAATTATGGGATAGAAAGGCTATACATGGAAGCAAGTGTCATTTTACAACCATTGAAACCTAGACTATCAGTTATCAGCGCTTTAAACTGAGGAAATCGAGAATTCCACACAAGATGAGGCATGTTAACACAAAAAGAGTGTACCTTGCTAAGGCGCCTTTTGTGTTGACATGCGTCAAAATGTGCACCGTTTCAGTTTCAACTGGCCGCTGTTGCTCGACATCTTGATGGATTTTAATGCGGTTTGCAGCAAAAGAACCGTCTTTGTCTATAGAACAACTGTTGACTGCGTTTTAGCCGCACGTGGGCATTGGAAACACCCCAAAATGTCACTTTTAGTTGATCAACTGGAAAAAGGTGATAAGGTAGAAAATCTCGAAAAATTCCAAATCTCAAACAAGGAAATTATGGGATAGAAAGGCTATACATGGAAGCAAGTGTCATTTTACAACCATTGAAACCTAGACTATCAGTTATCAGCGCTTTAAACTGAGGAAATCGAGAATTCCACACAAGATGAGGCATGTTAACACAAAAAGAGTGTACCTTGCTAAGGCGCCTTTTGTGTTGACATGCGTCAAAATGTGCACCGTTTCAGTTTCAACTGGCCGCTGTTGCTCGACATCTTGATGGATTTTAATGCGGTTTGCAGCAAAAGAACCGTCTTTGTCTATAGAACAACTGTTGACTGCGTTTTAGCCGCACCTGGGCATTGGAAACACCCCAAAATGTCACTTTTAGTTGATCAACTGGAAAAAGGTGATAAGGTAGAAAATCTCGAAAAATTCCAAATCTCAAACAAGGAAATTATGGGATAGAAAGGCTATACATGGAAGCAAGTGTCATTTTACAACCATTGAAACCTAGACTATCAGTTATCAGCGCTTTAAACTGAGGAAATCGAGAATTCCACACAAGATGAGGCATGTTAACACAAAAAGAGTGTACCTTGCTAAGGCGCCTTTTGTGTTGACATGCCTCAATATGTGCACCGTTTCAGTTTCAACTGGCCGCTGTTGCTCGACATCTTGATGGATTTTAATGCGGTTTGCAGCAAAAGAACCGTCTTTGTCTATAGAACAACTGTTGACTGCGTTTTAGCCGCACCTGGGCATTGGAAACACCCCAAAATGTCACTTTTAGTTGATCAACTGGAAAAAGGTGATAAGGTAGAAAATCTCGAAAAATTCCAAATCTCAAACAAGGAAATTATGGGATAGAAAGGCTATACATGGAAGCAAGTGTCATTTTACAACCATTGAAACCTAGACTATCAGTTATCAGCGCTTTAAACTGAGGAAATCGAGAATTCCACACAAGATGAGGCATGTTAACACAAAAAGAGTGTACCTTGCTAAGGCGCCTTTTGTGTTGACATGCGTCAAAATGTGCACCGTTTCAGTTTCAACTGGCCGCTGTTGCTCGACATCTTGATGGATTTTAATGCGGTTTGCAGCAAAAGAACCGTCTTTGTCTATAGAACAACTGTTGACTGCGTTTTAGCCGCACCTGGGCATTGGAAACACCCCAAAATGTCACTTTTAGTTGATCAACTGGAAAAAGGTGATAAGGTAGAAAATCTCGAAAAATTCCAAATCTCAAACAAGGAAATTATGGGATAGAAAGGCTATACATGGAAGCAAGTGTCATTTTACAACCATTGAAACCTAGACTATCAGTTATCAGCGCTTTAAACTGAGGAAATCGAGAATTCCACACAAGAATATATGTGCACCGTTTCAGTTTCAACTGGCCGCTGTTGCTCGACATCTTGATGGATTTTAATGCGGTTTGCAGCAAAAGAACCGTCTTTGTCTATAGAACAACTGTTGACTGCGTTTTAGCCGCACCTGGGCATTGGAAACACCCCAAAATGTCACTTTTAGTTGATCAACTGGAAAAAGGTGATAAGGTAGAAAATCTCGAAAAATTCCAAATCTCAAACAAGGAAATTATGGGATAGAAAGGCTATACATGGAAGCAAGTGTCATTTTACAACCATTGAAACCTAGACTATCAGTTATCAGCGCTTTAAACTGAGGAAATCGAGAATTCCACACAAGAATATATGTGCACCGTTTCAGTTTCAACTGGCCGCTGTTGCTCGACATCTTGATGGATTTTAATGCGGTTTGCAGCAAAAGAACCGTCTTTGTCTATAGAACAACTGTTGACTGCGTTTTAGCCGCACGTGGGCATTGGAAACACCCCAAAATGTCACTTTTAGTTGATCAACTGGAAAAAGGTGATAAGGTAGAAAATCTCGAAAAATTCCAAATCTCAAACAAGGAAATTATGGGATAGAAAGGCTATACATGGAAGCAAGTGTCATTTTACAACCATTGAAACCTAGACTATCAGTTATCAGCGCTTTAAACTGAGGAAATCGAGAATTCCACACAAGATGAGGCATGTTAACACAAAAAGAGTGTACCTTGCTAAGGCGCCTTTTGTGTTGACATGCGTCAAAATGTGCACCGTTTCAGTTTCAACTGGCCGCTGTTGCTCGACATCTTGATGGATTTTAATGCGGTTTGCAGCAAAAGAACCGTCTTTGTCTATAGAACAACTGTTGACTGCGTTTTAGCCGCACCTGGGCATTGGAAACACCCCAAAATGTCACTTTTAGTTGATCAACTGGAAAAAGGTGATAAGGTAGAAAATCTCGAAAAATTCCAAATCTCAAACAAGGAAATTATGGGATAGAAAGGCTATACATGGAAGCAAGTGTCATTTTACAACCATTGAAACCTAGACTATCAGTTATCAGCGCTTTAAACTGAGGAAATCGAGAATTCCACACAAGATGAGGCATGTTAACACAAAAAGAGTGTACCTTGCTAAGGCGCCTTTTGTGTTGACATGCGTCAAAATGTGCACCGTTTCAGTTTCAACTGGCCGCTGTTGCTCGACATCTTGATGGATTTTAATGCGGTTTGCAGCAAAAGAACCGTCTTTGTCTATAGAACAACTGTTGACTGCGTTTTAGCCGCACCTGGGCATTGGAAACACCCCAAAATGTCACTTTTAGTTGATCAACTGGAAAAAGGTGATAAGGTAGAAAATCTCGAAAAATTCCAAATCTCAAACAAGGAAATTATGGGATAGAAAGGCTATACATGGAAGCAAGTGTCATTTTACAACCATTGAAACCTAGACTATCAGTTATCAGCGCTTTAAACTGAGGAAATCGAGAATTCCACACAAGAATATATGTGCACCGTTTCAGTTTCAACTGGCCGCTGTTGCTCGACATCTTGATGGATTTTAATGCGGTTTGCAGCAAAAGAACCGTCTTTGTCTATAGAACAACTGTTGACTGCGTTTTAGCCGCACCTGGGCATTGGAAACACCCCAAAATGTCACTTTTAGTTGATCAACTGGAAAAAGGTGATAAGGTAGAAAATCTCGAAAAATTCCAAATCTCAAACAAGGAAATTATGGGATAGAAAGGCTATACATGGAAGCAAGTGTCATTTTACAACCATTGAAACCTAGACTATCAGTTATCAGCGCTTTAAACTGAGGAAATCGAGAATTCCACACAAGAATATATGTGCACCGTTTCAGTTTCAACTGGCCGCTGTTGCTCGACATCTTGATGGATTTTAATGCGGTTTGCAGCAAAAGAACCGTCTTTGTCTATAGAACAACTGTTGACTGCGTTTTAGCCGCACGTGGGCATTGGAAACACCCCAAAATGTCACTTTTAGTTGATCAACTGGAAAAAGGTGATAAGGTAGAAAATCTCGAAAAATTCCAAATCTCAAACAAGGAAATTATGGGATAGAAAGGCTATACATGGAAGCAAGTGTCATTTTACAACCATTGAAACCTAGACTATCAGTTATCAGCGCTTTAAACTGAGGAAATCGAGAATTCCACACAAGATGAGGCATGTTAACACAAAAAGAGTGTACCTTGCTAAGGCGCCTTTTGTGTTGACATGCGTCAAAATGTGCACCGTTTCAGTTTCAACTGGCCGCTGTTGCTCGACATCTTGATGGATTTTAATGCGGTTTGCAGCAAAAGAACCGTCTTTGTCTATAGAACAACTGTTGACTGCGTTTTAGCCGCACCTGGGCATTGGAAACACCCCAAAATGTCACTTTTAGTTGATCAACTGGAAAAAGGTGATAAGGTAGAAAATCTCGAAAAATTCCAAATCTCAAACAAGGAAATTATGGGATAGAAAGGCTATACATGGAAGCAAGTGTCATTTTACAACCATTGAAACCTAGACTATCAGTTATCAGCGCTTTAAACTGAGGAAATCGAGAATTCCACACAAGATGAGGCATGTTAACACAAAAAGAGTGTACCTTGCTAAGGCGCCTTTTGTGTTGACATGCCTCAATATGTGCACCGTTTCAGTTTCAACTGGCCGCTGTTGCTCGACATCTTGATGGATTTTAATGCGGTTTGCAGCAAAAGAACCGTCTTTGTCTATAGAACAACTGTTGACTGCGTTTTAGCCGCACCTGGGCATTGGAAACACCCCAAAATGTCACTTTTAGTTGATCAACTGGAAAAAGGTGATAAGGTAGAAAATCTCGAAAAATTCCAAATCTCAAACAAGGAAATTATGGGATAGAAAGGCTATACATGGAAGCAAGTGTCATTTTACAACCATTGAAACCTAGACTATCAGTTATCAGCGCTTTAAACTGAGGAAATCGAGAATTCCACACAAGAATATATGTGCACCGTTTCAGTTTCAACTGGCCGCTGTTGCTCGACATCTTGATGGATTTTAATGCGGTTTGCAGCAAAAGAACCGTCTTTGTCTATAGAACAACTGTTGACTGCGTTTTAGCCGCACCTGGGCATTGGAAACACCCCAAAATGTCACTTTTAGTTGATCAACTGGAAAAAGGTGATAAGGTAGAAAATCTCGAAAAATTCCAAATCTCAAACAAGGAAATTATGGGATAGAAAGGCTATACATGGAAGCAAGTGTCATTTTACAACCATTGAAACCTAGACTATCAGTTATCAGCGCTTTAAACTGAGGAAATCGAGAATTCCACACAAGATGAGGCATGTTAACACAAAAAGAGTGTACCTTGCTAAGGCGCCTTTTGTGTTGACATGCCTCAATATGTGCACCGTTTCAGTTTCAACTGGCCGCTGTTGCTCGACATCTTGATGGATTTTAATGCGGTTTGCAGCAAAAGAACCGTCTTTGTCTATAGAACAACTGTTGACTGCGTTTTAGCCGCACCTGGGCATTGGAAACACCCCAAAATGTCACTTTTAGTTGATCAACTGGAAAAAGGTGATAAGGTAGAAAATCTCGAAAAATTCCAAATCTCAAACAAGGAAATTATGGGATAGAAAGGCTATACATGGAAGCAAGTGTCATTTTACAACCATTGAAACCTAGACTATCAGTTATCAGCGCTTTAAACTGAGGAAATCGAGAATTCCACACAAGATGAGGCATGTTAACACAAAAAGAGTGTACCTTGCTAAGGCGCCTTTTGTGTTGACATGCCTCAAAATGTGCACCGTTTCAGTTTCAACTGGCCGCTGTTGCTCGACATCTTGATGGATTTTAATGCGGTTTGCAGCAAAAGAACCGTCTTTGTCTATAGAACAACTGTTGACTGCGTTTTAGCCGCACCTGGGCATTGGAAACACCCCAAAATGTCACTTTTAGTTGATCAACTGGAAAAAGGTGATAAGGTAGAAAATCTCGAAAAATTCCAAATCTCAAACAAGGAAATTATGGGATAGAAAGGCTATACATGGAAGCAAGTGTCATTTTACAACCATTGAAACCTAGACTATCAGTTATCAGCGCTTTAAACTGAGGAAATCGAGAATTCCACACAAGAATATATGTGCACCGTTTCAGTTTCAACTGGCCGCTGTTGCTCGACATCTTGATGGATTTTAATGCGGTTTGCAGCAAAAGAACCGTCTTTGTCTATAGAACAACTGTTGACTGCGTTTTAGCCGCACGTGGGCATTGGAAACACCCCAAAATGTCACTTTTAGTTGATCAACTGGAAAAAGGTGATAAGGTAGAAAATCTCGAAAAATTCCAAATCTCAAACAAGGAAATTATGGGATAGAAAGGCTATACATGGAAGCAAGTGTCATTTTACAACCATTGAAACCTAGACTATCAGTTATCAGCGCTTTAAACTGAGGAAATCGAGAATTCCACACAAGATGAGGCATGTTAACACAAAAAGAGTGTACCTTGCTAAGGCGCCTTTTGTGTTGACATGCGTCAAAATGTGCACCGTTTCAGTTTCAACTGGCCGCTGTTGCTCGACATCTTGATGGATTTTAATGCGGTTTGCAGCAAAAGAACCGTCTTTGTCTATAGAACAACTGTTGACTGCGTTTTAGCCGCACCTGGGCATTGGAAACACCCCAAAATGTCACTTTTAGTTGATCAACTGGAAAAAGGTGATAAGGTAGAAAATCTCGAAAAATTCCAAATCTCAAACAAGGAAATTATGGGATAGAAAGGCTATACATGGAAGCAAGTGTCATTTTACAACCATTGAAACCTAGACTATCAGTTATCAGCGCTTTAAACTGAGGAAATCGAGAATTCCACACAAGAATATATGTGCACCGTTTCAGTTTCAACTGGCCGCTGTTGCTCGACATCTTGATGGATTTTAATGCGGTTTGCAGCAAAAGAACCGTCTTTGTCTATAGAACAACTGTTGACTGCGTTTTAGCCGCACCTGGGCATTGGAAACACCCCAAAATGTCACTTTTAGTTGATCAACTGGAAAAAGGTGATAAGGTAGAAAATCTCGAAAAATTCCAAATCTCAAACAAGGAAATTATGGGATAGAAAGGCTATACATGGAAGCAAGTGTCATTTTACAACCATTGAAACCTAGACTATCAGTTATCAGCGCTTTAAACTGAGGAAATCGAGAATTCCACACAAGATGAGGCATGTTAACACAAAAAGAGTGTACCTTGCTAAGGCGCCTTTTGTGTTGACATGCCTCAATATGTGCACCGTTTCAGTTTCAACTGGCCGCTGTTGCTCGACATCTTGATGGATTTTAATGCGGTTTGCAGCAAAAGAACCGTCTTTGTCTATAGAACAACTGTTGACTGCGTTTTAGCCGCACCTGGGCATTGGAAACACCCCAAAATGTCACTTTTAGTTGATCAACTGGAAAAAGGTGATAAGGTAGAAAATCTCGAAAAATTCCAAATCTCAAACAAGGAAATTATGGGATAGAAAGGCTATACATGGAAGCAAGTGTCATTTTACAACCATTGAAACCTAGACTATCAGTTATCAGCGCTTTAAACTGAGGAAATCGAGAATTCCACACAAGATGAGGCATGTTAACACAAAAAGAGTGTACCTTGCTAAGGCGCCTTTTGTGTTGACATGCCTCAATATGTGCACCGTTTCAGTTTCAACTGGCCGCTGTTGCTCGACATCTTGATGGATTTTAATGCGGTTTGCAGCAAAAGAACCGTCTTTGTCTATAGAACAACTGTTGACTGCGTTTTAGCCGCACCTGGGCATTGGAAACACCCCAAAATGTCACTTTTAGTTGATCAACTGGAAAAAGGTGATAAGGTAGAAAATCTCGAAAAATTCCAAATCTCAAACAAGGAAATTATGGGATAGAAAGGCTATACATGGAAGCAAGTGTCATTTTACAACCATTGAAACCTAGACTATCAGTTATCAGCGCTTTAAACTGAGGAAATCGAGAATTCCACACAAGATGAGGCATGTTAACACAAAAAGAGTGTACCTTGCTAAGGCGCCTTTTGTGTTGACATGCCTCAATATGTGCACCGTTTCAGTTTCAACTGGCCGCTGTTGCTCGACATCTTGATGGATTTTAATGCGGTTTGCAGCAAAAGAACCGTCTTTGTCTATAGAACAACTGTTGACTGCGTTTTAGCCGCACCTGGGCATTGGAAACACCCCAAAATGTCACTTTTAGTTGATCAACTGGAAAAAGGTGATAAGGTAGAAAATCTCGAAAAATTCCAAATCTCAAACAAGGAAATTATGGGATAGAAAGGCTATACATGGAAGCAAGTGTCATTTTACAACCATTGAAACCTAGACTATCAGTTATCAGCGCTTTAAACTGAGGAAATCGAGAATTCCACACAAGATGAGGCATGTTAACACAAAAAGAGTGTACCTTGCTAAGGCGCCTTTTGTGTTGACATGCCTCAATATGTGCACCGTTTCAGTTTCAACTGGCCGCTGTTGCTCGACATCTTGATGGATTTTAATGCGGTTTGCAGCAAAAGAACCGTCTTTGTCTATAGAACAACTGTTGACTGCGTTTTAGCCGCACCTGGGCATTGGAAACACCCCAAAATGTCACTTTTAGTTGATCAACTGGAAAAAGGTGATAAGGTAGAAAATCTCGAAAAATTCCAAATCTCAAACAAGGAAATTATGGGATAGAAAGGCTATACATGGAAGCAAGTGTCATTTTACAACCATTGAAACCTAGACTATCAGTTATCAGCGCTTTAAACTGAGGAAATCGAGAATTCCACACAAGATGAGGCATGTTAACACAAAAAGAGTGTACCTTGCTAAGGCGCCTTTTGTGTTGACATGCGTCAAAATGTGCACCGTTTCAGTTTCAACTGGCCGCTGTTGCTCGACATCTTGATGGATTTTAATGCGGTTTGCAGCAAAAGAACCGTCTTTGTCTATAGAACAACTGTTGACTGCGTTTTAGCCGCACGTGGGCATTGGAAACACCCCAAAATGTCACTTTTAGTTGATCAACTGGAAAAAGGTGATAAGGTAGAAAATCTCGAAAAATTCCAAATCTCAAACAAGGAAATTATGGGATAGAAAGGCTATACATGGAAGCAAGTGTCATTTTACAACCATTGAAACCTAGACTATCAGTTATCAGCGCTTTAAACTGAGGAAATCGAGAATTCCACACAAGATGAGGCATGTTAACACAAAAAGAGTGTACCTTGCTAAGGCGCCTTTTGTGTTGACATGCGTCAAAATGTGCACCGTTTCAGTTTCAACTGGCCGCTGTTGCTCGACATCTTGATGGATTTTAATGCGGTTTGCAGCAAAAGAACCGTCTTTGTCTATAGAACAACTGTTGACTGCGTTTTAGCCGCACCTGGGCATTGGAAACACCCCAAAATGTCACTTTTAGTTGATCAACTGGAAAAAGGTGATAAGGTAGAAAATCTCGAAAAATTCCAAATCTCAAACAAGGAAATTATGGGATAGAAAGGCTATACATGGAAGCAAGTGTCATTTTACAACCATTGAAACCTAGACTATCAGTTATCAGCGCTTTAAACTGAGGAAATCGAGAATTCCACACAAGAATATATGTGCACCGTTTCAGTTTCAACTGGCCGCTGTTGCTCGACATCTTGATGGATTTTAATGCGGTTTGCAGCAAAAGAACCGTCTTTGTCTATAGAACAACTGTTGACTGCGTTTTAGCCGCACCTGGGCATTGGAAACACCCCAAAATGTCACTTTTAGTTGATCAACTGGAAAAAGGTGATAAGGTAGAAAATCTCGAAAAATTCCAAATCTCAAACAAGGAAATTATGGGATAGAAAGGCTATACATGGAAGCAAGTGTCATTTTACAACCATTGAAACCTAGACTATCAGTTATCAGCGCTTTAAACTGAGGAAATCGAGAATTCCACACAAGATGAGGCATGTTAACACAAAAAGAGTGTACCTTGCTAAGGCGCCTTTTGTGTTGACATGCCTCAATATGTGCACCGTTTCAGTTTCAACTGGCCGCTGTTGCTCGACATCTTGATGGATTTTAATGCGGTTTGCAGCAAAAGAACCGTCTTTGTCTATAGAACAACTGTTGACTGCGTTTTAGCCGCACCTGGGCATTGGAAACACCCCAAAATGTCACTTTTAGTTGATCAACTGGAAAAAGGTGATAAGGTAGAAAATCTCGAAAAATTCCAAATCTCAAACAAGGAAATTATGGGATAGAAAGGCTATACATGGAAGCAAGTGTCATTTTACAACCATTGAAACCTAGACTATCAGTTATCAGCGCTTTAAACTGAGGAAATCGAGAATTCCACACAAGATGAGGCATGTTAACACAAAAAGAGTGTACCTTGCTAAGGCGCCTTTTGTGTTGACATGCGTCAAAATGTGCACCGTTTCAGTTTCAACTGGCCGCTGTTGCTCGACATCTTGATGGATTTTAATGCGGTTTGCAGCAAAAGAACCGTCTTTGTCTATAGAACAACTGTTGACTGCGTTTTAGCCGCACGTGGGCATTGGAAACACCCCAAAATGTCACTTTTAGTTGATCAACTGGAAAAAGGTGATAAGGTAGAAAATCTCGAAAAATTCCAAATCTCAAACAAGGAAATTATGGGATAGAAAGGCTATACATGGAAGCAAGTGTCATTTTACAACCATTGAAACCTAGACTATCAGTTATCAGCGCTTTAAACTGAGGAAATCGAGAATTCCACACAAGATGAGGCATGTTAACACAAAAAGAGTGTACCTTGCTAAGGCGCCTTTTGTGTTGACATGCGTCAAAATGTGCACCGTTTCAGTTTCAACTGGCCGCTGTTGCTCGACATCTTGATGGATTTTAATGCGGTTTGCAGCAAAAGAACCGTCTTTGTCTATAGAACAACTGTTGACTGCGTTTTAGCCGCACCTGGGCATTGGAAACACCCCAAAATGTCACTTTTAGTTGATCAACTGGAAAAAGGTGATAAGGTAGAAAATCTCGAAAAATTCCAAATCTCAAACAAGGAAATTATGGGATAGAAAGGCTATACATGGAAGCAAGTGTCATTTTACAACCATTGAAACCTAGACTATCAGTTATCAGCGCTTTAAACTGAGGAAATCGAGAATTCCACACAAGAATATATGTGCACCGTTTCAGTTTCAACTGGCCGCTGTTGCTCGACATCTTGATGGATTTTAATGCGGTTTGCAGCAAAAGAACCGTCTTTGTCTATAGAACAACTGTTGACTGCGTTTTAGCCGCACCTGGGCATTGGAAACACCCCAAAATGTCACTTTTAGTTGATCAACTGGAAAAAGGTGATAAGGTAGAAAATCTCGAAAAATTCCAAATCTCAAACAAGGAAATTATGGGATAGAAAGGCTATACATGGAAGCAAGTGTCATTTTACAACCATTGAAACCTAGACTATCAGTTATCAGCGCTTTAAACTGAGGAAATCGAGAATTCCACACAAGAATATATGTGCACCGTTTCAGTTTCAACTGGCCGCTGTTGCTCGACATCTTGATGGATTTTAATGCGGTTTGCAGCAAAAGAACCGTCTTTGTCTATAGAACAACTGTTGACTGCGTTTTAGCCGCACGTGGGCATTGGAAACACCCCAAAATGTCACTTTTAGTTGATCAACTGGAAAAAGGTGATAAGGTAGAAAATCTCGAAAAATTCCAAATCTCAAACAAGGAAATTATGGGATAGAAAGGCTATACATGGAAGCAAGTGTCATTTTACAACCATTGAAACCTAGACTATCAGTTATCAGCGCTTTAAACTGAGGAAATCGAGAATTCCACACAAGATGAGGCATGTTAACACAAAAAGAGTGTACCTTGCTAAGGCGCCTTTTGTGTTGACATGCGTCAAAATGTGCACCGTTTCAGTTTCAACTGGCCGCTGTTGCTCGACATCTTGATGGATTTTAATGCGGTTTGCAGCAAAAGAACCGTCTTTGTCTATAGAACAACTGTTGACTGCGTTTTAGCCGCACCTGGGCATTGGAAACACCCCAAAATGTCACTTTTAGTTGATCAACTGGAAAAAGGTGATAAGGTAGAAAATCTCGAAAAATTCCAAATCTCAAACAAGGAAATTATGGGATAGAAAGGCTATACATGGAAGCAAGTGTCATTTTACAACCATTGAAACCTAGACTATCAGTTATCAGCGCTTTAAACTGAGGAAATCGAGAATTCCACACAAGATGAGGCATGTTAACACAAAAAGAGTGTACCTTGCTAAGGCGCCTTTTGTGTTGACATGCCTCAATATGTGCACCGTTTCAGTTTCAACTGGCCGCTGTTGCTCGACATCTTGATGGATTTTAATGCGGTTTGCAGCAAAAGAACCGTCTTTGTCTATAGAACAACTGTTGACTGCGTTTTAGCCGCACCTGGGCATTGGAAACACCCCAAAATGTCACTTTTAGTTGATCAACTGGAAAAAGGTGATAAGGTAGAAAATCTCGAAAAATTCCAAATCTCAAACAAGGAAATTATGGGATAGAAAGGCTATACATGGAAGCAAGTGTCATTTTACAACCATTGAAACCTAGACTATCAGTTATCAGCGCTTTAAACTGAGGAAATCGAGAATTCCACACAAGATGAGGCATGTTAACACAAAAAGAGTGTACCTTGCTAAGGCGCCTTTTGTGTTGACATGCGTCAAAATGTGCACCGTTTCAGTTTCAACTGGCCGCTGTTGCTCGACATCTTGATGGATTTTAATGCGGTTTGCAGCAAAAGAACCGTCTTTGTCTATAGAACAACTGTTGACTGCGTTTTAGCCGCACCTGGGCATTGGAAACACCCCAAAATGTCACTTTTAGTTGATCAACTGGAAAAAGGTGATAAGGTAGAAAATCTCGAAAAATTCCAAATCTCAAACAAGGAAATTATGGGATAGAAAGGCTATACATGGAAGCAAGTGTCATTTTACAACCATTGAAACCTAGACTATCAGTTATCAGCGCTTTAAACTGAGGAAATCGAGAATTCCACACAAGAATATATGTGCACCGTTTCAGTTTCAACTGGCCGCTGTTGCTCGACATCTTGATGGATTTTAATGCGGTTTGCAGCAAAAGAACCGTCTTTGTCTATAGAACAACTGTTGACTGCGTTTTAGCCGCACCTGGGCATTGGAAACACCCCAAAATGTCACTTTTAGTTGATCAACTGGAAAAAGGTGATAAGGTAGAAAATCTCGAAAAATTCCAAATCTCAAACAAGGAAATTATGGGATAGAAAGGCTATACATGGAAGCAAGTGTCATTTTACAACCATTGAAACCTAGACTATCAGTTATCAGCGCTTTAAACTGAGGAAATCGAGAATTCCACACAAGATGAGGCATGTTAACACAAAAAGAGTGTACCTTGCTAAGGCGCCTTTTGTGTTGACATGCGTCAAAATGTGCACCGTTTCAGTTTCAACTGGCCGCTGTTGCTCGACATCTTGATGGATTTTAATGCGGTTTGCAGCAAAAGAACCGTCTTTGTCTATAGAACAACTGTTGACTGCGTTTTAGCCGCACCTGGGCATTGGAAACACCCCAAAATGTCACTTTTAGTTGATCAACTGGAAAAAGGTGATAAGGTAGAAAATCTCGAAAAATTCCAAATCTCAAACAAGGAAATTATGGGATAGAAAGGCTATACATGGAAGCAAGTGTCATTTTACAACCATTGAAACCTAGACTATCAGTTATCAGCGCTTTAAACTGAGGAAATCGAGAATTCCACACAAGATGAGGCATGTTAACACAAAAAGAGTGTACCTTGCTAAGGCGCCTTTTGTGTTGACATGCCTCAATATGTGCACCGTTTCAGTTTCAACTGGCCGCTGTTGCTCGACATCTTGATGGATTTTAATGCGGTTTGCAGCAAAAGAACCGTCTTTGTCTATAGAACAACTGTTGACTGCGTTTTAGCCGCACCTGGGCATTGGAAACACCCCAAAATGTCACTTTTAGTTGATCAACTGGAAAAAGGTGATAAGGTAGAAAATCTCGAAAAATTCCAAATCTCAAACAAGGAAATTATGGGATAGAAAGGCTATACATGGAAGCAAGTGTCATTTTACAACCATTGAAACCTAGACTATCAGTTATCAGCGCTTTAAACTGAGGAAATCGAGAATTCCACACAAGATGAGGCATGTTAACACAAAAAGAGTGTACCTTGCTAAGGCGCCTTTTGTGTTGACATGCGTCAAAATGTGCACCGTTTCAGTTTCAACTGGCCGCTGTTGCTCGACATCTTGATGGATTTTAATGCGGTTTGCAGCAAAAGAACCGTCTTTGTCTATAGAACAACTGTTGACTGCGTTTTAGCCGCACCTGGGCATTGGAAACACCCCAAAATGTCACTTTTAGTTGATCAACTGGAAAAAGGTGATAAGGTAGAAAATCTCGAAAAATTCCAAATCTCAAACAAGGAAATTATGGGATAGAAAGGCTATACATGGAAGCAAGTGTCATTTTACAACCATTGAAACCTAGACTATCAGTTATCAGCGCTTTAAACTGAGGAAATCGAGAATTCCACACAAGAATATATGTGCACCGTTTCAGTTTCAACTGGCCGCTGTTGCTCGACATCTTGATGGATTTTAATGCGGTTTGCAGCAAAAGAACCGTCTTTGTCTATAGAACAACTGTTGACTGCGTTTTAGCCGCACCTGGGCATTGGAAACACCCCAAAATGTCACTTTTAGTTGATCAACTGGAAAAAGGTGATAAGGTAGAAAATCTCGAAAAATTCCAAATCTCAAACAAGGAAATTATGGGATAGAAAGGCTATACATGGAAGCAAGTGTCATTTTACAACCATTGAAACCTAGACTATCAGTTATCAGCGCTTTAAACTGAGGAAATCGAGAATTCCACACAAGATGAGGCATGTTAACACAAAAAGAGTGTACCTTGCTAAGGCGCCTTTTGTGTTGACATGCGTCAAAATGTGCACCGTTTCAGTTTCAACTGGCCGCTGTTGCTCGACATCTTGATGGATTTTAATGCGGTTTGCAGCAAAAGAACCGTCTTTGTCTATAGAACAACTGTTGACTGCGTTTTAGCCGCACGTGGGCATTGGAAACACCCCAAAATGTCACTTTTAGTTGATCAACTGGAAAAAGGTGATAAGGTAGAAAATCTCGAAAAATTCCAAATCTCAAACAAGGAAATTATGGGATAGAAAGGCTATACATGGAAGCAAGTGTCATTTTACAACCATTGAAACCTAGACTATCAGTTATCAGCGCTTTAAACTGAGGAAATCGAGAATTCCACACAAGATGAGGCATGTTAACACAAAAAGAGTGTACCTTGCTAAGGCGCCTTTTGTGTTGACATGCGTCAAAATGTGCACCGTTTCAGTTTCAACTGGCCGCTGTTGCTCGACATCTTGATGGATTTTAATGCGGTTTGCAGCAAAAGAACCGTCTTTGTCTATAGAACAACTGTTGACTGCGTTTTAGCCGCACCTGGGCATTGGAAACACCCCAAAATGTCACTTTTAGTTGATCAACTGGAAAAAGGTGATAAGGTAGAAAATCTCGAAAAATTCCAAATCTCAAACAAGGAAATTATGGGATAGAAAGGCTATACATGGAAGCAAGTGTCATTTTACAACCATTGAAACCTAGACTATCAGTTATCAGCGCTTTAAACTGAGGAAATCGAGAATTCCACACAAGATGAGGCATGTTAACACAAAAAGAGTGTACCTTGCTAAGGCGCCTTTTGTGTTGACATGCCTCAATATGTGCACCGTTTCAGTTTCAACTGGCCGCTGTTGCTCGACATCTTGATGGATTTTAATGCGGTTTGCAGCAAAAGAACCGTCTTTGTCTATAGAACAACTGTTGACTGCGTTTTAGCCGCACCTGGGCATTGGAAACACCCCAAAATGTCACTTTTAGTTGATCAACTGGAAAAAGGTGATAAGGTAGAAAATCTCGAAAAATTCCAAATCTCAAACAAGGAAATTATGGGATAGAAAGGCTATACATGGAAGCAAGTGTCATTTTACAACCATTGAAACCTAGACTATCAGTTATCAGCGCTTTAAACTGAGGAAATCGAGAATTCCACACAAGATGAGGCATGTTAACACAAAAAGAGTGTACCTTGCTAAGGCGCCTTTTGTGTTGACATGCGTCAAAATGTGCACCGTTTCAGTTTCAACTGGCCGCTGTTGCTCGACATCTTGATGGATTTTAATGCGGTTTGCAGCAAAAGAACCGTCTTTGTCTATAGAACAACTGTTGACTGCGTTTTAGCCGCACGTGGGCATTGGAAACACCCCAAAATGTCACTTTTAGTTGATCAACTGGAAAAAGGTGATAAGGTAGAAAATCTCGAAAAATTCCAAATCTCAAACAAGGAAATTATGGGATAGAAAGGCTATACATGGAAGCAAGTGTCATTTTACAACCATTGAAACCTAGACTATCAGTTATCAGCGCTTTAAACTGAGGAAATCGAGAATTCCACACAAGATGAGGCATGTTAACACAAAAAGAGTGTACCTTGCTAAGGCGCCTTTTGTGTTGACATGCGTCAAAATGTGCACCGTTTCAGTTTCAACTGGCCGCTGTTGCTCGACATCTTGATGGATTTTAATGCGGTTTGCAGCAAAAGAACCGTCTTTGTCTATAGAACAACTGTTGACTGCGTTTTAGCCGCACCTGGGCATTGGAAACACCCCAAAATGTCACTTTTAGTTGATCAACTGGAAAAAGGTGATAAGGTAGAAAATCTCGAAAAATTCCAAATCTCAAACAAGGAAATTATGGGATAGAAAGGCTATACATGGAAGCAAGTGTCATTTTACAACCATTGAAACCTAGACTATCAGTTATCAGCGCTTTAAACTGAGGAAATCGAGAATTCCACACAAGATGAGGCATGTTAACACAAAAAGAGTGTACCTTGCTAAGGCGCCTTTTGTGTTGACATGCCTCAATATGTGCACCGTTTCAGTTTCAACTGGCCGCTGTTGCTCGACATCTTGATGGATTTTAATGCGGTTTGCAGCAAAAGAACCGTCTTTGTCTATAGAACAACTGTTGACTGCGTTTTAGCCGCACCTGGGCATTGGAAACACCCCAAAATGTCACTTTTAGTTGATCAACTGGAAAAAGGTGATAAGGTAGAAAATCTCGAAAAATTCCAAATCTCAAACAAGGAAATTATGGGATAGAAAGGCTATACATGGAAGCAAGTGTCATTTTACAACCATTGAAACCTAGACTATCAGTTATCAGCGCTTTAAACTGAGGAAATCGAGAATTCCACACAAGATGAGGCATGTTAACACAAAAAGAGTGTACCTTGCTAAGGCGCCTTTTGTGTTGACATGCGTCAAAATGTGCACCGTTTCAGTTTCAACTGGCCGCTGTTGCTCGACATCTTGATGGATTTTAATGCGGTTTGCAGCAAAAGAACCGTCTTTGTCTATAGAACAACTGTTGACTGCGTTTTAGCCGCACCTGGGCATTGGAAACACCCCAAAATGTCACTTTTAGTTGATCAACTGGAAAAAGGTGATAAGGTAGAAAATCTCGAAAAATTCCAAATCTCAAACAAGGAAATTATGGGATAGAAAGGCTATACATGGAAGCAAGTGTCATTTTACAACCATTGAAACCTAGACTATCAGTTATCAGCGCTTTAAACTGAGGAAATCGAGAATTCCACACAAGAATATATGTGCACCGTTTCAGTTTCAACTGGCCGCTGTTGCTCGACATCTTGATGGATTTTAATGCGGTTTGCAGCAAAAGAACCGTCTTTGTCTATAGAACAACTGTTGACTGCGTTTTAGCCGCACCTGGGCATTGGAAACACCCCAAAATGTCACTTTTAGTTGATCAACTGGAAAAAGGTGATAAGGTAGAAAATCTCGAAAAATTCCAAATCTCAAACAAGGAAATTATGGGATAGAAAGGCTATACATGGAAGCAAGTGTCATTTTACAACCATTGAAACCTAGACTATCAGTTATCAGCGCTTTAAACTGAGGAAATCGAGAATTCCACACAAGAATATATGTGCACCGTTTCAGTTTCAACTGGCCGCTGTTGCTCGACATCTTGATGGATTTTAATGCGGTTTGCAGCAAAAGAACCGTCTTTGTCTATAGAACAACTGTTGACTGCGTTTTAGCCGCACGTGGGCATTGGAAACACCCCAAAATGTCACTTTTAGTTGATCAACTGGAAAAAGGTGATAAGGTAGAAAATCTCGAAAAATTCCAAATCTCAAACAAGGAAATTATGGGATAGAAAGGCTATACATGGAAGCAAGTGTCATTTTACAACCATTGAAACCTAGACTATCAGTTATCAGCGCTTTAAACTGAGGAAATCGAGAATTCCACACAAGATGAGGCATGTTAACACAAAAAGAGTGTACCTTGCTAAGGCGCCTTTTGTGTTGACATGCGTCAAAATGTGCACCGTTTCAGTTTCAACTGGCCGCTGTTGCTCGACATCTTGATGGATTTTAATGCGGTTTGCAGCAAAAGAACCGTCTTTGTCTATAGAACAACTGTTGACTGCGTTTTAGCCGCACCTGGGCATTGGAAACACCCCAAAATGTCACTTTTAGTTGATCAACTGGAAAAAGGTGATAAGGTAGAAAATCTCGAAAAATTCCAAATCTCAAACAAGGAAATTATGGGATAGAAAGGCTATACATGGAAGCAAGTGTCATTTTACAACCATTGAAACCTAGACTATCAGTTATCAGCGCTTTAAACTGAGGAAATCGAGAATTCCACACAAGATGAGGCATGTTAACACAAAAAGAGTGTACCTTGCTAAGGCGCCTTTTGTGTTGACATGCCTCAATATGTGCACCGTTTCAGTTTCAACTGGCCGCTGTTGCTCGACATCTTGATGGATTTTAATGCGGTTTGCAGCAAAAGAACCGTCTTTGTCTATAGAACAACTGTTGACTGCGTTTTAGCCGCACCTTGGCATTGGAAACACCCCAAAATGTCACTTTTAGTTGATCAACTGGAAAAAGGTGATAAGGTAGAAAATCTCGAAAAATTCCAAATCTCAAACAAGGAAATTATGGGATAGAAAGGCTATACATGGAAGCAAGTGTCATTTTACAACCATTGAAACCTAGACTATCAGTTATCAGCGCTTTAAACTGAGGAAATCGAGAATTCCACACAAGAATATATGTGCACCGTTTCAGTTTCAACTGGCCGCTGTTGCTCGACATCTTGATGGATTTTAATGCGGTTTGCAGCAAAAGAACCGTCTTTGTCTATAGAACAACTGTTGACTGCGTTTTAGCCGCACCTGGGCATTGGAAACACCCCAAAATGTCACTTTTAGTTGATCAACTGGAAAAAGGTGATAAGGTAGAAAATCTCGAAAAATTCCAAATCTCAAACAAGGAAATTATGGGATAGAAAGGCTATACATGGAAGCAAGTGTCATTTTACAACCATTGAAACCTAGACTATCAGTTATCAGCGCTTTAAACTGAGGAAATCGAGAATTCCACACAAGATGAGGCATGTTAACACAAAAAGAGTGTACCTTGCTAAGGCGCCTTTTGTGTTGACATGCCTCAATATGTGCACCGTTTCAGTTTCAACTGGCCGCTGTTGCTCGACATCTTGATGGATTTTAATGCGGTTTGCAGCAAAAGAACCGTCTTTGTCTATAGAACAACTGTTGACTGCGTTTTAGCCGCACCTGGGCATTGGAAACACCCCAAAATGTCACTTTTAGTTGATCAACTGGAAAAAGGTGATAAGGTAGAAAATCTCGAAAAATTCCAAATCTCAAACAAGGAAATTATGGGATAGAAAGGCTATACATGGAAGCAAGTGTCATTTTACAACCATTGAAACCTAGACTATCAGTTATCAGCGCTTTAAACTGAGGAAATCGAGAATTCCACACAAGATGAGGCATGTTAACACAAAAAGAGTGTACCTTGCTAAGGCGCCTTTTGTGTTGACATGCGTCAAAATGTGCACCGTTTCAGTTTCAACTGGCCGCTGTTGCTCGACATCTTGATGGATTTTAATGCGGTTTGCAGCAAAAGAACCGTCTTTGTCTATAGAACAACTGTTGACTGCGTTTTAGCCGCACCTGGGCATTGGAAACACCCCAAAATGTCACTTTTAGTTGATCAACTGGAAAAAGGTGATAAGGTAGAAAATCTCGAAAAATTCCAAATCTCAAACAAGGAAATTATGGGATAGAAAGGCTATACATGGAAGCAAGTGTCATTTTACAACCATTGAAACCTAGACTATCAGTTATCAGCGCTTTAAACTGAGGAAATCGAGAATTCCACACAAGAATATATGTGCACCGTTTCAGTTTCAACTGGCCGCTGTTGCTCGACATCTTGATGGATTTTAATGCGGTTTGCAGCAAAAGAACCGTCTTTGTCTATAGAACAACTGTTGACTGCGTTTTAGCCGCACCTGGGCATTGGAAACACCCCAAAATGTCACTTTTAGTTGATCAACTGGAAAAAGGTGATAAGGTAGAAAATCTCGAAAAATTCCAAATCTCAAACAAGGAAATTATGGGATAGAAAGGCTATACATGGAAGCAAGTGTCATTTTACAACCATTGAAACCTAGACTATCAGTTATCAGCGCTTTAAACTGAGGAAATCGAGAATTCCACACAAGATGAGGCATGTTAACACAAAAAGAGTGTACCTTGCTAAGGCGCCTTTTGTGTTGACATGCGTCAAAATGTGCACCGTTTCAGTTTCAACTGGCCGCTGTTGCTCGACATCTTGATGGATTTTAATGCGGTTTGCAGCAAAAGAACCGTCTTTGTCTATAGAACAACTGTTGACTGCGTTTTAGCCGCACGTGGGCATTGGAAACACCCCAAAATGTCACTTTTAGTTGATCAACTGGAAAAAGGTGATAAGGTAGAAAATCTCGAAAAATTCCAAATCTCAAACAAGGAAATTATGGGATAGAAAGGCTATACATGGAAGCAAGTGTCATTTTACAACCATTGAAACCTAGACTATCAGTTATCAGCGCTTTAAACTGAGGAAATCGAGAATTCCACACAAGATGAGGCATGTTAACACAAAAAGAGTGTACCTTGCTAAGGCGCCTTTTGTGTTGACATGCGTCAAAATGTGCACCGTTTCAGTTTCAACTGGCCGCTGTTGCTCGACATCTTGATGGATTTTAATGCGGTTTGCAGCAAAAGAACCGTCTTTGTCTATAGAACAACTGTTGACTGCGTTTTAGCCGCACCTGGGCATTGGAAACACCCCAAAATGTCACTTTTAGTTGATCAACTGGAAAAAGGTGATAAGGTAGAAAATCTCGAAAAATTCCAAATCTCAAACAAGGAAATTATGGGATAGAAAGGCTATACATGGAAGCAAGTGTCATTTTACAACCATTGAAACCTAGACTATCAGTTATCAGCGCTTTAAACTGAGGAAATCGAGAATTCCACACAAGATGAGGCATGTTAACACAAAAAGAGTGTACCTTGCTAAGGCGCCTTTTGTGTTGACATGCGTCAAAATGTGCACCGTTTCAGTTTCAACTGGCCGCTGTTGCTCGACATCTTGATGGATTTTAATGCGGTTTGCAGCAAAAGAACCGTCTTTGTCTATAGAACAACTGTTGACTGCGTTTTAGCCGCACGTGGGCATTGGAAACACCCCAAAATGTCACTTTTAGTTGATCAACTGGAAAAAGGTGATAAGGTAGAAAATCTCGAAAAATTCCAAATCTCAAACAAGGAAATTATGGGATAGAAAGGCTATACATGGAAGCAAGTGTCATTTTACAACCATTGAAACCTAGACTATCAGTTATCAGCGCTTTAAACTGAGGAAATCGAGAATTCCACACAAGATGAGGCATGTTAACACAAAAAGAGTGTACCTTGCTAAGGCGCCTTTTGTGTTGACATGCGTCAAAATGTGCACCGTTTCAGTTTCAACTGGCCGCTGTTGCTCGACATCTTGATGGATTTTAATGCGGTTTGCAGCAAAAGAACCGTCTTTGTCTATAGAACAACTGTTGACTGCGTTTTAGCCGCACCTGGGCATTGGAAACACCCCAAAATGTCACTTTTAGTTGATCAACTGGAAAAAGGTGATAAGGTAGAAAATCTCGAAAAATTCCAAATCTCAAACAAGGAAATTATGGGATAGAAAGGCTATACATGGAAGCAAGTGTCATTTTACAACCATTGAAACCTAGACTATCAGTTATCAGCGCTTTAAACTGAGGAAATCGAGAATTCCACACAAGATGAGGCATGTTAACACAAAAAGAGTGTACCTTGCTAAGGCGCCTTTTGTGTTGACATGCCTCAATATGTGCACCGTTTCAGTTTCAACTGGCCGCTGTTGCTCGACATCTTGATGGATTTTAATGCGGTTTGCAGCAAAAGAACCGTCTTTGTCTATAGAACAACTGTTGACTGCGTTTTAGCCGCACCTGGGCATTGGAAACACCCCAAAATGTCACTTTTAGTTGATCAACTGGAAAAAGGTGATAAGGTAGAAAATCTCGAAAAATTCCAAATCTCAAACAAGGAAATTATGGGATAGAAAGGCTATACATGGAAGCAAGTGTCATTTTACAACCATTGAAACCTAGACTATCAGTTATCAGCGCTTTAAACTGAGGAAATCGAGAATTCCACACAAGATGAGGCATGTTAACACAAAAAGAGTGTACCTTGCTAAGGCGCCTTTTGTGTTGACATGCGTCAAAATGTGCACCGTTTCAGTTTCAACTGGCCGCTGTTGCTCGACATCTTGATGGATTTTAATGCGGTTTGCAGCAAAAGAACCGTCTTTGTCTATAGAAGAACTGTTGACTGCGTTTTAGCCGCACCTGGGCATTGGAAACACCCCAAAATGTCACTTTTAGTTGATCAACTGGAAAAAGGTGATAAGGTAGAAAATCTCGAAAAATTCCAAATCTCAAACAAGGAAATTATGGGATAGAAAGGCTATACATGGAAGCAAGTGTCATTTTACAACCATTGAAACCTAGACTATCAGTTATCAGCGCTTTAAACTGAGGAAATCGAGAATTCCACACAAGAATATATGTGCACCGTTTCAGTTTCAACTGGCCGCTGTTGCTCGACATCTTGATGGATTTTAATGCGGTTTGCAGCAAAAGAACCGTCTTTGTCTATAGAACAACTGTTGACTGCGTTTTAGCCGCACCTGGGCATTGGAAACACCCCAAAATGTCACTTTTAGTTGATCAACTGGAAAAAGGTGATAAGGTAGAAAATCTCGAAAAATTCCAAATCTCAAACAAGGAAATTATGGGATAGAAAGGCTATACATGGAAGCAAGTGTCATTTTACAACCATTGAAACCTAGACTATCAGTTATCAGCGCTTTAAACTGAGGAAATCGAGAATTCCACACAAGAATATATGTGCACCGTTTCAGTTTCAACTGGCCGCTGTTGCTCGACATCTTGATGGATTTTAATGCGGTTTGCAGCAAAAGAACCGTCTTTGTCTATAGAACAACTGTTGACTGCGTTTTAGCCGCACGTGGGCATTGGAAACACCCCAAAATGTCACTTTTAGTTGATCAACTGGAAAAAGGTGATAAGGTAGAAAATCTCGAAAAATTCCAAATCTCAAACAAGGAAATTATGGGATAGAAAGGCTATACATGGAAGCAAGTGTCATTTTACAACCATTGAAACCTAGACTATCAGTTATCAGCGCTTTAAACTGAGGAAATCGAGAATTCCACACAAGATGAGGCATGTTAACACAAAAAGAGTGTACCTTGCTAAGGCGCCTTTTGTGTTGACATGCGTCAAAATGTGCACCGTTTCAGTTTCAACTGGCCGCTGTTGCTCGACATCTTGATGGATTTTAATGCGGTTTGCAGCAAAAGAACCGTCTTTGTCTATAGAACAACTGTTGACTGCGTTTTAGCCGCACCTGGGCATTGGAAACACCCCAAAATGTCACTTTTAGTTGATCAACTGGAAAAAGGTGATAAGGTAGAAAATCTCGAAAAATTCCAAATCTCAAACAAGGAAATTATGGGATAGAAAGGCTATACATGGAAGCAAGTGTCATTTTACAACCATTGAAACCTAGACTATCAGTTATCAGCGCTTTAAACTGAGGAAATCGAGAATTCCACACAAGATGAGGCATGTTAACACAAAAAGAGTGTACCTTGCTAAGGCGCCTTTTGTGTTGACATGCCTCAATATGTGCACCGTTTCAGTTTCAACTGGCCGCTGTTGCTCGACATCTTGATGGATTTTAATGCGGTTTGCAGCAAAAGAACCGTCTTTGTCTATAGAACAACTGTTGACTGCGTTTTAGCCGCACCTGGGCATTGGAAACACCCCAAAATGTCACTTTTAGTTGATCAACTGGAAAAAGGTGATAAGGTAGAAAATCTCGAAAAATTCCAAATCTCAAACAAGGAAATTATGGGATAGAAAGGCTATACATGGAAGCAAGTGTCATTTTACAACCATTGAAACCTAGACTATCAGTTATCAGCGCTTTAAACTGAGGAAATCGAGAATTCCACACAAGAATATATGTGCACCGTTTCAGTTTCAACTGGCCGCTGTTGCTCGACATCTTGATGGATTTTAATGCGGTTTGCAGCAAAAGAACCGTCTTTGTCTATAGAACAACTGTTGACTGCGTTTTAGCCGCACCTGGGCATTGGAAACACCCCAAAATGTCACTTTTAGTTGATCAACTGGAAAAAGGTGATAAGGTAGAAAATCTCGAAAAATTCCAAATCTCAAACAAGGAAATTATGGGATAGAAAGGCTATACATGGAAGCAAGTGTCATTTTACAACCATTGAAACCTAGACTATCAGTTATCAGCGCTTTAAACTGAGGAAATCGAGAATTCCACACAAGATGAGGCATGTTAACACAAAAAGAGTGTACCTTGCTAAGGCGCCTTTTGTGTTGACATGCCTCAATATGTGCACCGTTTCAGTTTCAACTGGCCGCTGTTGCTCGACATCTTGATGGATTTTAATGCGGTTTGCAGCAAAAGAACCGTCTTTGTCTATAGAACAACTGTTGACTGCGTTTTAGCCGCACCTGGGCATTGGAAACACCCCAAAATGTCACTTTTAGTTGATCAACTGGAAAAAGGTGATAAGGTAGAAAATCTCGAAAAATTCCAAATCTCAAACAAGGAAATTATGGGATAGAAAGGCTATACATGGAAGCAAGTGTCATTTTACAACCATTGAAACCTAGACTATCAGTTATCAGCGCTTTAAACTGAGGAAATCGAGAATTCCACACAAGATGAGGCATGTTAACACAAAAAGAGTGTACCTTGCTAAGGCGCCTTTTGTGTTGACATGCCTCAATATGTGCACCGTTTCAGTTTCAACTGGCCGCTGTTGCTCGACATCTTGATGGATTTTAATGCGGTTTGCAGCAAAAGAACCGTCTTTGTCTATAGAACAACTGTTGACTGCGTTTTAGCCGCACCTGGGCATTGGAAACACCCCAAAATGTCACTTTTAGTTGATCAACTGGAAAAAGGTGATAAGGTAGAAAATCTCGAAAAATTCCAAATCTCAAACAAGGAAATTATGGGATAGAAAGGCTATACATGGAAGCAAGTGTCATTTTACAACCATTGAAACCTAGACTATCAGTTATCAGCGCTTTAAACTGAGGAAATCGAGAATTCCACACAAGATGAGGCATGTTAACACAAAAAGAGTGTACCTTGCTAAGGCGCCTTTTGTGTTGACATGCGTCAAAATGTGCACCGTTTCAGTTTCAACTGGCCGCTGTTGCTCGACATCTTGATGGATTTTAATGCGGTTTGCAGCAAAAGAACCGTCTTTGTCTATAGAACAACTGTTGACTGCGTTTTAGCCGCACGTGGGCATTGGAAACACCCCAAAATGTCACTTTTAGTTGATCAACTGGAAAAAGGTGATAAGGTAGAAAATCTCGAAAAATTCCAAATCTCAAACAAGGAAATTATGGGATAGAAAGGCTATACATGGAAGCAAGTGTCATTTTACAACCATTGAAACCTAGACTATCAGTTATCAGCGCTTTAAACTGAGGAAATCGAGAATTCCACACAAGATGAGGCATGTTAACACAAAAAGAGTGTACCTTGCTAAGGCGCCTTTTGTGTTGACATGCGTCAAAATGTGCACCGTTTCAGTTTCAACTGGCCGCTGTTGCTCGACATCTTGATGGATTTTAATGCGGTTTGCAGCAAAAGAACCGTCTTTGTCTATAGAACAACTGTTGACTGCGTTTTAGCCGCACCTGGGCATTGGAAACACCCCAAAATGTCACTTTTAGTTGATCAACTGGAAAAAGGTGATAAGGTAGAAAATCTCGAAAAATTCCAAATCTCAAACAAGGAAATTATGGGATAGAAAGGCTATACATGGAAGCAAGTGTCATTTTACAACCATTGAAACCTAGACTATCAGTTATCAGCGCTTTAAACTGAGGAAATCGAGAATTCCACACAAGATGAGGCATGTTAACACAAAAAGAGTGTACCTTGCTAAGGCGCCTTTTGTGTTGACATGCCTCAATATGTGCACCGTTTCAGTTTCAACTGGCCGCTGTTGCTCGACATCTTGATGGATTTTAATGCGGTTTGCAGCAAAAGAACCGTCTTTGTCTATAGAACAACTGTTGACTGCGTTTTAGCCGCACCTGGGCATTGGAAACACCCCAAAATGTCACTTTTAGTTGATCAACTGGAAAAAGGTGATAAGGTAGAAAATCTCGAAAAATTCCAAATCTCAAACAAGGAAATTATGGGATAGAAAGGCTATACATGGAAGCAAGTGTCATTTTACAACCATTGAAACCTAGACTATCAGTTATCAGCGCTTTAAACTGAGGAAATCGAGAATTCCACACAAGAATATATGTGCACCGTTTCAGTTTCAACTGGCCGCTGTTGCTCGACATCTTGATGGATTTTAATGCGGTTTGCAGCAAAAGAACCGTCTTTGTCTATAGAACAACTGTTGACTGCGTTTTAGCCGCACCTGGGCATTGGAAACACCCCAAAATGTCACTTTTAGTTGATCAACTGGAAAAAGGTGATAAGGTAGAAAATCTCGAAAAATTCCAAATCTCAAACAAGGAAATTATGGGATAGAAAGGCTATACATGGAAGCAAGTGTCATTTTACAACCATTGAAACCTAGACTATCAGTTATCAGCGCTTTAAACTGAGGAAATCGAGAATTCCACACAAGATGAGGCATGTTAACACAAAAAGAGTGTACCTTGCTAAGGCGCCTTTTGTGTTGACATGCCTCAATATGTGCACCGTTTCAGTTTCAACTGGCCGCTGTTGCTCGACATCTTGATGGATTTTAATGCGGTTTGCAGCAAAAGAACCGTCTTTGTCTATAGAACAACTGTTGACTGCGTTTTAGCCGCACCTGGGCATTGGAAACACCCCAAAATGTCACTTTTAGTTGATCAACTGGAAAAAGGTGATAAGGTAGAAAATCTCGAAAAATTCCAAATCTCAAACAAGGAAATTATGGGATAGAAAGGCTATACATGGAAGCAAGTGTCATTTTACAACCATTGAAACCTAGACTATCAGTTATCAGCGCTTTAAACTGAGGAAATCGAGAATTCCACACAAGAATATATGTGCACCGTTTCAGTTTCAACTGGCCGCTGTTGCTCGACATCTTGATGGATTTTAATGCGGTTTGCAGCAAAAGAACCGTCTTTGTCTATAGAACAACTGTTGACTGCGTTTTAGCCGCACCTGGGCATTGGAAACACCCCAAAATGTCACTTTTAGTTGATCAACTGGAAAAAGGTGATAAGGTAGAAAATCTCGAAAAATTCCAAATCTCAAACAAGGAAATTATGGGATAGAAAGGCTATACATGGAAGCAAGTGTCATTTTACAACCATTGAAACCTAGACTATCAGTTATCAGCGCTTTAAACTGAGGAAATCGAGAATTCCACACAAGATGAGGCATGTTAACACAAAAAGAGTGTACCTTGCTAAGGCGCCTTTTGTGTTGACATGCGTCAAAATGTGCACCGTTTCAGTTTCAACTGGCCGCTGTTGCTCGACATCTTGATGGATTTTAATGCGGTTTGCAGCAAAAGAACCGTCTTTGTCTATAGAACAACTGTTGACTGCGTTTTAGCCGCACCTGGGCATTGGAAACACCCCAAAATGTCACTTTTAGTTGATCAACTGGAAAAAGGTGATAAGGTAGAAAATCTCGAAAAATTCCAAATCTCAAACAAGGAAATTATGGGATAGAAAGGCTATACATGGAAGCAAGTGTCATTTTACAACCATTGAAACCTAGACTATCAGTTATCAGCGCTTTAAACTGAGGAAATCGAGAATTCCACACAAGAATATATGTGCACCGTTTCAGTTTCAACTGGCCGCTGTTGCTCGACATCTTGATGGATTTTAATGCGGTTTGCAGCAAAAGAACCGTCTTTGTCTATAGAACAACTGTTGACTGCGTTTTAGCCGCACCTGGGCATTGGAAACACCCCAAAATGTCACTTTTAGTTGATCAACTGGAAAAAGGTGATAAGGTAGAAAATCTCGAAAAATTCCAAATCTCAAACAAGGAAATTATGGGATAGAAAGGCTATACATGGAAGCAAGTGTCATTTTACAACCATTGAAACCTAGACTATCAGTTATCAGCGCTTTAAACTGAGGAAATCGAGAATTCCACACAAGAATATATGTGCACCGTTTCAGTTTCAACTGGCCGCTGTTGCTCGACATCTTGATGGATTTTAATGCGGTTTGCAGCAAAAGAACCGTCTTTGTCTATAGAACAACTGTTGACTGCGTTTTAGCCGCACGTGGGCATTGGAAACACCCCAAAATGTCACTTTTAGTTGATCAACTGGAAAAAGGTGATAAGGTAGAAAATCTCGAAAAATTCCAAATCTCAAACAAGGAAATTATGGGATAGAAAGGCTATACATGGAAGCAAGTGTCATTTTACAACCATTGAAACCTAGACTATCAGTTATCAGCGCTTTAAACTGAGGAAATCGAGAATTCCACACAAGATGAGGCATGTTAACACAAAAAGAGTGTACCTTGCTAAGGCGCCTTTTGTGTTGACATGCGTCAAAATGTGCACCGTTTCAGTTTCAACTGGCCGCTGTTGCTCGACATCTTGATGGATTTTAATGCGGTTTGCAGCAAAAGAACCGTCTTTGTCTATAGAACAACTGTTGACTGCGTTTTAGCCGCACCTGGGCATTGGAAACACCCCAAAATGTCACTTTTAGTTGATCAACTGGAAAAAGGTGATAAGGTAGAAAATCTCGAAAAATTCCAAATCTCAAACAAGGAAATTATGGGATAGAAAGGCTATACATGGAAGCAAGTGTCATTTTACAACCATTGAAACCTAGACTATCAGTTATCAGCGCTTTAAACTGAGGAAATCGAGAATTCCACACAAGATGAGGCATGTTAACACAAAAAGAGTGTACCTTGCTAAGGCGCCTTTTGTGTTGACATGCCTCAATATGTGCACCGTTTCAGTTTCAACTGGCCGCTGTTGCTCGACATCTTGATGGATTTTAATGCGGTTTGCAGCAAAAGAACCGTCTTTGTCTATAGAACAACTGTTGACTGCGTTTTAGCCGCACCTGGGCATTGGAAACACCCCAAAATGTCACTTTTAGTTGATCAACTGGAAAAAGGTGATAAGGTAGAAAATCTCGAAAAATTCCAAATCTCAAACAAGGAAATTATGGGATAGAAAGGCTATACATGGAAGCAAGTGTCATTTTACAACCATTGAAACCTAGACTATCAGTTATCAGCGCTTTAAACTGAGGAAATCGAGAATTCCACACAAGAATATATGTGCACCGTTTCAGTTTCAACTGGCCGCTGTTGCTCGACATCTTGATGGATTTTAATGCGGTTTGCAGCAAAAGAACCGTCTTTGTCTATAGAACAACTGTTGACTGCGTTTTAGCCGCACCTGGGCATTGGAAACACCCCAAAATGTCACTTTTAGTTGATCAACTGGAAAAAGGTGATAAGGTAGAAAATCTCGAAAAATTCCAAATCTCAAACAAGGAAATTATGGGATAGAAAGGCTATACATGGAAGCAAGTGTCATTTTACAACCATTGAAACCTAGACTATCAGTTATCAGCGCTTTAAACTGAGGAAATCGAGAATTCCACACAAGATGAGGCATGTTAACACAAAAAGAGTGTACCTTGCTAAGGCGCCTTTTGTGTTGACATGCCTCAATATGTGCACCGTTTCAGTTTCAACTGGCCGCTGTTGCTCGACATCTTGATGGATTTTAATGCGGTTTGCAGCAAAAGAACCGTCTTTGTCTATAGAACAACTGTTGACTGCGTTTTAGCCGCACCTGGGCATTGGAAACACCCCAAAATGTCACTTTTAGTTGATCAACTGGAAAAAGGTGATAAGGTAGAAAATCTCGAAAAATTCCAAATCTCAAACAAGGAAATTATGGGATAGAAAGGCTATACATGGAAGCAAGTGTCATTTTACAACCATTGAAACCTAGACTATCAGTTATCAGCGCTTTAAACTGAGGAAATCGAGAATTCCACACAAGATGAGGCATGTTAACACAAAAAGAGTGTACCTTGCTAAGGCGCCTTTTGTGTTGACATGCCTCAATATGTGCACCGTTTCAGTTTCAACTGGCCGCTGTTGCTCGACATCTTGATGGATTTTAATGCGGTTTGCAGCAAAAGAACCGTCTTTGTCTATAGAACAACTGTTGACTGCGTTTTAGCCGCACCTGGGCATTGGAAACACCCCAAAATGTCACTTTTAGTTGATCAACTGGAAAAAGGTGATAAGGTAGAAAATCTCGAAAAATTCCAAATCTCAAACAAGGAAATTATGGGATAGAAAGGCTATACATGGAAGCAAGTGTCATTTTACAACCATTGAAACCTAGACTATCAGTTATCAGCGCTTTAAACTGAGGAAATCGAGAATTCCACACAAGATGAGGCATGTTAACACAAAAAGAGTGTACCTTGCTAAGGCGCCTTTTGTGTTGACATGCGTCAAAATGTGCACCGTTTCAGTTTCAACTGGCCGCTGTTGCTCGACATCTTGATGGATTTTAATGCGGTTTGCAGCAAAAGAACCGTCTTTGTCTATAGAACAACTGTTGACTGCGTTTTAGCCGCACGTGGGCATTGGAAACACCCCAAAATGTCACTTTTAGTTGATCAACTGGAAAAAGGTGATAAGGTAGAAAATCTCGAAAAATTCCAAATCTCAAACAAGGAAATTATGGGATAGAAAGGCTATACATGGAAGCAAGTGTCATTTTACAACCATTGAAACCTAGACTATCAGTTATCAGCGCTTTAAACTGAGGAAATCGAGAATTCCACACAAGATGAGGCATGTTAACACAAAAAGAGTGTACCTTGCTAAGGCGCCTTTTGTGTTGACATGCGTCAAAATGTGCACCGTTTCAGTTTCAACTGGCCGCTGTTGCTCGACATCTTGATGGATTTTAATGCGGTTTGCAGCAAAAGAACCGTCTTTGTCTATAGAACAACTGTTGACTGCGTTTTAGCCGCACCTGGGCATTGGAAACACCCCAAAATGTCACTTTTAGTTGATCAACTGGAAAAAGGTGATAAGGTAGAAAATCTCGAAAAATTCCAAATCTCAAACAAGGAAATTATGGGATAGAAAGGCTATACATGGAAGCAAGTGTCATTTTACAACCATTGAAACCTAGACTATCAGTTATCAGCGCTTTAAACTGAGGAAATCGAGAATTCCACACAAGATGAGGCATGTTAACACAAAAAGAGTGTACCTTGCTAAGGCGCCTTTTGTGTTGACATGCCTCAATATGTGCACCGTTTCAGTTTCAACTGGCCGCTGTTGCTCGACATCTTGATGGATTTTAATGCGGTTTGCAGCAAAAGAACCGTCTTTGTCTATAGAACAACTGTTGACTGCGTTTTAGCCGCACCTGGGCATTGGAAACACCCCAAAATGTCACTTTTAGTTGATCAACTGGAAAAAGGTGATAAGGTAGAAAATCTCGAAAAATTCCAAATCTCAAACAAGGAAATTATGGGATAGAAAGGCTATACATGGAAGCAAGTGTCATTTTACAACCATTGAAACCTAGACTATCAGTTATCAGCGCTTTAAACTGAGGAAATCGAGAATTCCACACAAGAATATATGTGCACCGTTTCAGTTTCAACTGGCCGCTGTTGCTCGACATCTTGATGGATTTTAATGCGGTTTGCAGCAAAAGAACCGTCTTTGTCTATAGAACAACTGTTGACTGCGTTTTAGCCGCACCTGGGCATTGGAAACACCCCAAAATGTCACTTTTAGTTGATCAACTGGAAAAAGGTGATAAGGTAGAAAATCTCGAAAAATTCCAAATCTCAAACAAGGAAATTATGGGATAGAAAGGCTATACATGGAAGCAAGTGTCATTTTACAACCATTGAAACCTAGACTATCAGTTATCAGCGCTTTAAACTGAGGAAATCGAGAATTCCACACAAGATGAGGCATGTTAACACAAAAAGAGTGTACCTTGCTAAGGCGCCTTTTGTGTTGACATGCCTCAATATGTGCACCGTTTCAGTTTCAACTGGCCGCTGTTGCTCGACATCTTGATGGATTTTAATGCGGTTTGCAGCAAAAGAACCGTCTTTGTCTATAGAACAACTGTTGACTGCGTTTTAGCCGCACCTGGGCATTGGAAACACCCCAAAATGTCACTTTTAGTTGATCAACTGGAAAAAGGTGATAAGGTAGAAAATCTCGAAAAATTCCAAATCTCAAACAAGGAAATTATGGGATAGAAAGGCTATACATGGAAGCAAGTGTCATTTTACAACCATTGAAACCTAGACTATCAGTTATCAGCGCTTTAAACTGAGGAAATCGAGAATTCCACACAAGAATATATGTGCACCGTTTCAGTTTCAACTGGCCGCTGTTGCTCGACATCTTGATGGATTTTAATGCGGTTTGCAGCAAAAGAACCGTCTTTGTCTATAGAACAACTGTTGACTGCGTTTTAGCCGCACCTGGGCATTGGAAACACCCCAAAATGTCACTTTTAGTTGATCAACTGGAAAAAGGTGATAAGGTAGAAAATCTCGAAAAATTCCAAATCTCAAACAAGGAAATTATGGGATAGAAAGGCTATACATGGAAGCAAGTGTCATTTTACAACCATTGAAACCTAGACTATCAGTTATCAGCGCTTTAAACTGAGGAAATCGAGAATTCCACACAAGATGAGGCATGTTAACACAAAAAGAGTGTACCTTGCTAAGGCGCCTTTTGTGTTGACATGCGTCAAAATGTGCACCGTTTCAGTTTCAACTGGCCGCTGTTGCTCGACATCTTGATGGATTTTAATGCGGTTTGCAGCAAAAGAACCGTCTTTGTCTATAGAACAACTGTTGACTGCGTTTTAGCCGCACCTGGGCATTGGAAACACCCCAAAATGTCACTTTTAGTTGATCAACTGGAAAAAGGTGATAAGGTAGAAAATCTCGAAAAATTCCAAATCTCAAACAAGGAAATTATGGGATAGAAAGGCTATACATGGAAGCAAGTGTCATTTTACAACCATTGAAACCTAGACTATCAGTTATCAGCGCTTTAAACTGAGGAAATCGAGAATTCCACACAAGAATATATGTGCACCGTTTCAGTTTCAACTGGCCGCTGTTGCTCGACATCTTGATGGATTTTAATGCGGTTTGCAGCAAAAGAACCGTCTTTGTCTATAGAACAACTGTTGACTGCGTTTTAGCCGCACCTGGGCATTGGAAACACCCCAAAATGTCACTTTTAGTTGATCAACTGGAAAAAGGTGATAAGGTAGAAAATCTCGAAAAATTCCAAATCTCAAACAAGGAAATTATGGGATAGAAAGGCTATACATGGAAGCAAGTGTCATTTTACAACCATTGAAACCTAGACTATCAGTTATCAGCGCTTTAAACTGAGGAAATCGAGAATTCCACACAAGAATATATGTGCACCGTTTCAGTTTCAACTGGCCGCTGTTGCTCGACATCTTGATGGATTTTAATGCGGTTTGCAGCAAAAGAACCGTCTTTGTCTATAGAACAACTGTTGACTGCGTTTTAGCCGCACGTGGGCATTGGAAACACCCCAAAATGTCACTTTTAGTTGATCAACTGGAAAAAGGTGATAAGGTAGAAAATCTCGAAAAATTCCAAATCTCAAACAAGGAAATTATGGGATAGAAAGGCTATACATGGAAGCAAGTGTCATTTTACAACCATTGAAACCTAGACTATCAGTTATCAGCGCTTTAAACTGAGGAAATCGAGAATTCCACACAAGATGAGGCATGTTAACACAAAAAGAGTGTACCTTGCTAAGGCGCCTTTTGTGTTGACATGCGTCAAAATGTGCACCGTTTCAGTTTCAACTGGCCGCTGTTGCTCGACATCTTGATGGATTTTAATGCGGTTTGCAGCAAAAGAACCGTCTTTGTCTATAGAACAACTGTTGACTGCGTTTTAGCCGCACCTGGGCATTGGAAACACCCCAAAATGTCACTTTTAGTTGATCAACTGGAAAAAGGTGATAAGGTAGAAAATCTCGAAAAATTCCAAATCTCAAACAAGGAAATTATGGGATAGAAAGGCTATACATGGAAGCAAGTGTCATTTTACAACCATTGAAACCTAGACTATCAGTTATCAGCGCTTTAAACTGAGGAAATCGAGAATTCCACACAAGATGAGGCATGTTAACACAAAAAGAGTGTACCTTGCTAAGGCGCCTTTTGTGTTGACATGCGTCAAAATGTGCACCGTTTCAGTTTCAACTGGCCGCTGTTGCTCGACATCTTGATGGATTTTAATGCGGTTTGCAGCAAAAGAACCGTCTTTGTCTATAGAACAACTGTTGACTGCGTTTTAGCCGCACCTGGGCATTGGAAACACCCCAAAATGTCACTTTTAGTTGATCAACTGGAAAAAGGTGATAAGGTAGAAAATCTCGAAAAATTCCAAATCTCAAACAAGGAAATTATGGGATAGAAAGGCTATACATGGAAGCAAGTGTCATTTTACAACCATTGAAACCTAGACTATCAGTTATCAGCGCTTTAAACTGAGGAAATCGAGAATTCCACACAAGATGAGGCATGTTAACACAAAAAGAGTGTACCTTGCTAAGGCGCCTTTTGTGTTGACATGCCTCAATATGTGCACCGTTTCAGTTTCAACTGGCCGCTGTTGCTCGACATCTTGATGGATTTTAATGCGGTTTGCAGCAAAAGAACCGTCTTTGTCTATAGAACAACTGTTGACTGCGTTTTAGCCGCACCTGGGCATTGGAAACACCCCAAAATGTCACTTTTAGTTGATCAACTGGAAAAAGGTGATAAGGTAGAAAATCTCGAAAAATTCCAAATCTCAAACAAGGAAATTATGGGATAGAAAGGCTATACATGGAAGCAAGTGTCATTTTACAACCATTGAAACCTAGACTATCAGTTATCAGCGCTTTAAACTGAGGAAATCGAGAATTCCACACAAGAATATATGTGCACCGTTTCAGTTTCAACTGGCCGCTGTTGCTCGACATCTTGATGGATTTTAATGCGGTTTGCAGCAAAAGAACCGTCTTTGTCTATAGAACAACTGTTGACTGCGTTTTAGCCGCACCTGGGCATTGGAAACACCCCAAAATGTCACTTTTAGTTGATCAACTGGAAAAAGGTGATAAGGTAGAAAATCTCGAAAAATTCCAAATCTCAAACAAGGAAATTATGGGATAGAAAGGCTATACATGGAAGCAAGTGTCATTTTACAACCATTGAAACCTAGACTATCAGTTATCAGCGCTTTAAACTGAGGAAATCGAGAATTCCACACAAGAATATATGTGCACCGTTTCAGTTTCAACTGGCCGCTGTTGCTCGACATCTTGATGGATTTTAATGCGGTTTGCAGCAAAAGAACCGTCTTTGTCTATAGAACAACTGTTGACTGCGTTTTAGCCGCACCTGGGCATTGGAAACACCCCAAAATGTCACTTTTAGTTGATCAACTGGAAAAAGGTGATAAGGTAGAAAATCTCGAAAAATTCCAAATCTCAAACAAGGAAATTATGGGATAGAAAGGCTATACATGGAAGCAAGTGTCATTTTACAACCATTGAAACCTAGACTATCAGTTATCAGCGCTTTAAACTGAGGAAATCGAGAATTCCACACAAGATGAGGCATGTTAACACAAAAAGAGTGTACCTTGCTAAGGCGCCTTTTGTGTTGACATGCGTCAAAATGTGCACCGTTTCAGTTTCAACTGGCCGCTGTTGCTCGACATCTTGATGGATTTTAATGCGGTTTGCAGCAAAAGAACCGTCTTTGTCTATAGAACAACTGTTGACTGCGTTTTAGCCGCACCTGGGCATTGGAAACACCCCAAAATGTCACTTTTAGTTGATCAACTGGAAAAAGGTGATAAGGTAGAAAATCTCGAAAAATTCCAAATCTCAAACAAGGAAATTATGGGATAGAAAGGCTATACATGGAAGCAAGTGTCATTTTACAACCATTGAAACCTAGACTATCAGTTATCAGCGCTTTAAACTGAGGAAATCGAGAATTCCACACAAGATGAGGCATGTTAACACAAAAAGAGTGTACCTTGCTAAGGCGCCTTTTGTGTTGA
The DNA here is from genome assembly GCA_030867875.1 of Actinernus sp. WN-2022. Classification (NCBI taxonomy): domain Eukaryota; kingdom Metazoa; phylum Cnidaria; class Anthozoa; order Actiniaria; family Actinernidae; genus Actinernus; species Actinernus sp. WN-2022. Next base: position 42,550 of record JAOWCC010001409.1, read on the forward strand.
CATGCCTCAATATGTGCACCGTTTCAGTTTCAACTGGCCGCTGTTGCTCGACATCTTGATGGATTTTAATGCGGTTTGCAGCAAAAGAACCGTCTTTGTCTATAGAACAACTGTTGACTGCGTTTTAGCCGCACCTGGGCATTGGAAACACCCCAAAATGTCACTTTTAGTTGATCAACTGGAAAAAGGTGATAAGGTAGAAAATCTCGAAAAATTCCAAATCTCAAACAAGGAAATTATGGGATAGAAAGGCTATACATGGAAGCAAGTGTCATTTTACAACCATTGAAACCTAGACTATCAGTTATCAGCGCTTTAAACTGAGGAAATCGAGAATTCCACACAAGAATATATGTGCACCGTTTCAGTTTCAACTGGCCGCTGTTGCTCGACATCTTGATGGATTTTAATGCGGTTTGCAGCAAAAGAACCGTCTTTGTCTATAGAACAACTGTTGACTGCGTTTTAGCCGCACCTGGGCATTGGAAACACCCCAAAATGTCACTTTTAGTTGATCAACTGGAAAAAGGTGATAAGGTAGAAAATCTCGAAAAATTCCAAATCTCAAACAAGGAAATTATGGGATAGAAAGGCTATACATGGAAGCAAGTGTCATTTTACAACCATTGAAACCTAGACTATCAGTTATCAGCGCTTTAAACTGAGGAAATCGAGAATTCCACACAAGATGAGGCATGTTAACACAAAAAGAGTGTACCTTGCTAAGGCGCCTTTTGTGTTGACATGCCTCAATATGTGCACCGTTTCAGTTTCAACTGGCCGCTGTTGCTCGACATCTTGATGGATTTTAATGCGGTTTGCAGCAAAAGAACCGTCTTTGTCTATAGAACAACTGTTGACTGCGTTTTAGCCGCACCTGGGCATTGGAAACACCCCAAAATGTCACTTTTAGTTGATCAACTGGAAAAAGGTGATAAGGTAGAAAATCTCGAAAAATTCCAAATCTCAAACAAGGAAATTATGGGATAGAAAGGCTATACATGGAAGCAAGTGTCATTTTACAACCATTGAAACCTAGACTATCAGTTATCAGCGCTTTAAACTGAGGAAATCGAGAATTCCACACAAGATGAGGCATGTTAACACAAAAAGAGTGTACCTTGCTAAGGCGCCTTTTGTGTTGACATGCCTCAATATGTGCACCGTTTCAGTTTCAACTGGCCGCTGTTGCTCGACATCTTGATGGATTTTAATGCGGTTTGCAGCAAAAGAACCGTCTTTGTCTATAGAACAACTGTTGACTGCGTTTTAGCCGCACCTGGGCATTGGAAACACCCCAAAATGTCACTTTTAGTTGATCAACTGGAAAAAGGTGATAAGGTAGAAAATCTCGAAAAATTCCAAATCTCAAACAAGGAAATTATGGGATAGAAAGGCTATACATGGAAGCAAGTGTCATTTTACAACCATTGAAACCTAGACTATCAGTTATCAGCGCTTTAAACTGAGGAAATCGAGAATTCCACACAAGATGAGGCATGTTAACACAAAAAGAGTGTACCTTGCTAAGGCGCCTTTTGTGTTGACATGCGTCAAAATGTGCACCGTTTCAGTTTCAACTGGCCGCTGTTGCTCGACATCTTGATGGATTTTAATGCGGTTTGCAGCAAAAGAACCGTCTTTGTCTATAGAACAACTGTTGACTGCGTTTTAGCCGCACGTGGGCATTGGAAACACCCCAAAATGTCACTTTTAGTTGATCAACTGGAAAAAGGTGATAAGGTAGAAAATCTCGAAAAATTCCAAATCTCAAACAAGGAAATTATGGGATAGAAAGGCTATACATGGAAGCAAGTGTCATTTTACAACCATTGAAACCTAGACTATCAGTTATCAGCGCTTTAAACTGAGGAAATCGAGAATTCCACACAAGATGAGGCATGTTAACACAAAAAGAGTGTACCTTGCTAAGGCGCCTTTTGTGTTGACATGCGTCAAAATGTGCACCGTTTCAGTTTCAACTGGCCGCTGTTGCTCGACATCTTGATGGATTTTAATGCGGTTTGCAGCAAAAGAACCGTCTTTGTCTATAGAACAACTGTTGACTGCGTTTTAGCCGCACCTGGGCATTGGAAACACCCCAAAATGTCACTTTTAGTTGATCAACTGGAAAAAGGTGATAAGGTAGAAAATCTCGAAAAATTCCAAATCTCAAACAAGGAAATTATGGGATAGAAAGGCTATACATGGAAGCAAGTGTCATTTTACAACCATTGAAACCTAGACTATCAGTTATCAGCGCTTTAAACTGAGGAAATCGAGAATTCCACACAAGAATATATGTGCACCGTTTCAGTTTCAACTGGCCGCTGTTGCTCGACATCTTGATGGATTTTAATGCGGTTTGCAGCAAAAGAACCGTCTTTGTCTATAGAACAACTGTTGACTGCGTTTTAGCCGCACCTGGGCATTGGAAACACCCCAAAATGTCACTTTTAGTTGATCAACTGGAAAAAGGTGATAAGGTAGAAAATCTCGAAAAATTCCAAATCTCAAACAAGGAAATTATGGGATAGAAAGGCTATACATGGAAGCAAGTGTCATTTTACAACCATTGAAACCTAGACTATCAGTTATCAGCGCTTTAAACTGAGGAAATCGAGAATTCCACACAAGAATATATGTGCACCGTTTCAGTTTCAACTGGCCGCTGTTGCTCGACATCTTGATGGATTTTAATGCGGTTTGCAGCAAAAGAACCGTCTTTGTCTATAGAACAACTGTTGACTGCGTTTTAGCCGCACCTGGGCATTGGAAACACCCCAAAATGTCACTTTTAGTTGATCAACTGGAAAAAGGTGATAAGGTAGAAAATCTCGAAAAATTCCAAATCTCAAACAAGGAAATTATGGGATAGAAAGGCTATACATGGAAGCAAGTGTCATTTTACAACCATTGAAACCTAGACTATCAGTTATCAGCGCTTTAAACTGAGGAAATCGAGAATTCCACACAAGATGAGGCATGTTAACACAAAAAGAGTGTACCTTGCTAAGGCGCCTTTTGTGTTGACATGCGTCAAAATGTGCACCGTTTCAGTTTCAACTGGCCGCTGTTGCTCGACATCTTGATGGATTTTAATGCGGTTTGCAGCAAAAGAACCGTCTTTGTCTATAGAACAACTGTTGACTGCGTTTTAGCCGCACGTGGGCATTGGAAACACCCCAAAATGTCACTTTTAGTTGATCAACTGGAAAAAGGTGATAAGGTAGAAAATCTCGAAAAATTCCAAATCTCAAACAAGGAAATTATGGGATAGAAAGGCTATACATGGAAGCAAGTGTCATTTTACAACCATTGAAACCTAGACTATCAGTTATCAGCGCTTTAAACTGAGGAAATCGAGAATTCCACACAAGATGAGGCATGTTAACACAAAAAGAGTGTACCTTGCTAAGGCGCCTTTTGTGTTGACATGCGTCAAAATGTGCACCGTTTCAGTTTCAACTGGCCGCTGTTGCTCGACATCTTGATGGATTTTAATGCGGTTTGCAGCAAAAGAACCGTCTTTGTCTATAGAACAACTGTTGACTGCGTTTTAGCCGCACCTGGGCATTGGAAACACCCCAAAATGTCACTTTTAGTTGATCAACTGGAAAAAGGTGATAAGGTAGAAAATCTCGAAAAATTCCAAATCTCAAACAAGGAAATTATGGGATAGAAAGGCTATACATGGAAGCAAGTGTCATTTTACAACCATTGAAACCTAGACTATCAGTTATCAGCGCTTTAAACTGAGGAAATCGAGAATTCCACACAAGAATATATGTGCACCGTTTCAGTTTCAACTGGCCGCTGTTGCTCGACATCTTGATGGATTTTAATGCGGTTTGCAGCAAAAGAACCGTCTTTGTCTATAGAACAACTGTTGACTGCGTTTTAGCCGCACCTGGGCATTGGAAACACCCCAAAATGTCACTTTTAGTTGATCAACTGGAAAAAGGTGATAAGGTAGAAAATCTCGAAAAATTCCAAATCTCAAACAAGGAAATTATGGGATAGAAAGGCTATACATGGAAGCAAGTGTCATTTTACAACCATTGAAACCTAGACTATCAGTTATCAGCGCTTTAAACTGAGGAAATCGAGAATTCCACACAAGAATATATGTGCACCGTTTCAGTTTCAACTGGCCGCTGTTGCTCGACATCTTGATGGATTTTAATGCGGTTTGCAGCAAAAGAACCGTCTTTGTCTATAGAACAACTGTTGACTGCGTTTTAGCCGCACGTGGGCATTGGAAACACCCCAAAATGTCACTTTTAGTTGATCAACTGGAAAAAGGTGATAAGGTAGAAAATCTCGAAAAATTCCAAATCTCAAACAAGGAAATTATGGGATAGAAAGGCTATACATGGAAGCAAGTGTCATTTTACAACCATTGAAACCTAGACTATCAGTTATCAGCGCTT
>JAOWCC010001410.1:0-95451 GCA_030867875.1 Actinernus sp. WN-2022
CCTGATTCCTGATTCCTGATTCCTGATTCATCATTCCTGATTCCTGATTCCTGATTCATCATTCCTGATTCATCATTCCTGATTCATCATTCATCATTCCTGATTCATCATTCCAGATTCCTGATTCATCATTCCTGATTCATCATTCATCATTCCTGATTCATCATTCATCATTCCTGATTCATCATTCCAGATTCCTGATTCATCATTCATCATTCATCACTCCTGATTCATCATTCATCATTCCTGACTCATCATTCCTGATTCCTGATTCATGATTCATCATTCCTGATTCCTGATTCATCATTCCTGATTCCTGATTCATCATTCCTGATTCCTGATTCATCATTCATCATTCCTGATACTGATTCCTGATTCGTCATTCCTGATTCATCATTCCTTATTCCTGATTCATCATTCCTGATTCCTGATTCATCATTCATCATTCCTGATTCATCATTCCTGATTCCTGATTCATCATTGCTGATTCCTGATTCATCATTCATCATTCCTGATTCCTGATTTATCATTCCTGATTCATCATTCATCATTCCTGATTCATCATTCATCATTCCAGATTCCTGATTCATCATTCCTGATTCCTGATTCCTGATTCATCATTCCTGATTCCTGATTCATCATTCATGATACCTGATTCCTGATTCATCATTCCTGATTCATCATTCCTCATTCATCATTCATCATTCCTGATTCATCATTCCTTATTCCTGATTCATCATTCCTGATTCCTGATTCAACATTCATCATTCCTGATTCATCATTCCTGATTCCTGATTCATCATTCATCATTCCTGAATCATCATTCATCATTCCTGATTCGTCATTCATCATTCCTGATTCATCATTCCTGATTCATCATTCCTGATTCCTGATTCCTGATTCCTGATTCATCATTCCTGATTCCTGATTCCTGATTCATCATTCCTGATTCATCATTCCTGATTCATCATTCATCATTCCTGATTCATCATTCCAGATTCCTGATTCATCATTCCTGATTCATCATTCATCATTCCTGATTCATCATTCATCATTCCTGATTCATCATTCCAGATTCCTGATTCATCATTCATCATTCATCACTCCTGATTCATCATTCATCATTCCTGACTCATCATTCCTGATTCCTGATTCATGATTCATCATTCCTGATTCCTGATTCATCATTCCTGATTCATGATTCACCATTCCTGATTCCTGATTCATCATTCCTCTTTCCTGATTCATCATTCCTGATTCCGGATACATCATTCATCATTCCTGATTCATCATTCCTGATTCCTGATTCATCATTCCTGATTCCTGATTCATCATTCCTGATTCCTGATTCATCATTCCTGATTCCTGATTCATCATTCCTGATTCCTGATTCATCATTCCTGATTTCTGATTCATCATTCATCATTCCTGATTCATTATTCCTGATTCCTGATTCATCATTCCTGATTCCTGATTCATCATTCCTGATTCATTATTCCTGATTCCTGATTCATCATTCCTGATTCCTGATTCCTGATTCATCATTCCTGATTCATCATTCCTGATTCATCATTCATCATTCCTGATTCATCATTCCTTATTCCTGATTCATCATTCCTGATTCCTGATTCATCATTCCTGATTCCTGATTCGTCATTCATCATTCCTGATTCATCATTCCTGATTCCTGATTCCTGATTCCTGATTTATCATTCCTGATTCCTGATTCCTGATTCATCATTCCTGATTCATCATTCCTGATTCATCATTCATCATTCCTGATTCATCATTCCAGATTCCTGATTCATCATTCCTGATTCATCATTCATCATTCCTGACTCATCATTCCTGATTCCTGATTCATGATTCATCATTCCTGATTCCTGATTCATCATTCATGATTCCTGATTCATCATTCCTGATTCCTGATTCATCATTCCTGATTCCTGATTCATCATTCCTGATTCATGATTCACCATTCCTGATTCCTGATTCATCATTCCTCTTTCCTGATTCATCATTCCTGATTCCTGATACATCATTCATCATTCCTGATTCATCATTCCTGATTCCTGATTCATCATTCCTGATTCCTGATTCATCATTCCTGATTCATCATTCCTGATTCCTGATTCATCATTCCTGATTCCTAATTCATCATTCATCATTCCTGATTCATCATTCCTCATTCCTGATTCATCAATCCTCATTCCTGATTCATCATTCCTGATTCCTGATTGATCACTCCTCATTCCTGATTCATCATTCCTCATTCCTGATTCATCATTCCTGATTCATCATTCATCATTCCTGATTCATCATTCCTCATTCCTGATTCATCATTCCTGATTCCTGATTCATCATTTATCATTCCTGATTCATCATTCCTCATTCCTCATTCATCATTCCTGATTCCTGATTGATCATTCCTCATTCCTGAATCATCATTCCTGATTCCTGATTCATCATTCCTGATTCCTGATTAATCACTTCTGATTCCTGATTCTTGATTCATCATTCCTGATTCATCATTCCTGATTCATCATTCATCATTCCTGATTCATCATTCATCATTCCTGATTCATCATTCCTGATTCCTGATTCATCATTCCTGATTCCTGATTCATCATTCATCATTCCTGATACTGATTCCTGATTCGTCATTCCTGATTCATCATTCGTCATTCCTGATTCATCATTCATCATTCCTGATTCATCATTCCTTATTCCTGATTCATCATTCCGGATTCCTGATTCATCATTCATCATTCCTGATTCATCATTCCTGATTCATCATTCCTGATTCCTGATTCCTGATTCCTGATTCATCATTCCTGATTCCTGATTCCTGATTCATCATTCCTGATTCATCATTCCTGATTCATCATTCATCATTCCTGATTCATCATTCCAGATTCCTGATTCATCATTCCTGATTCATCATTCATCATTCCTGATTCATCATTCATCATTCCTGACTCATCATTCCTGATTCCTGATTCATGATTCATCATTCCTGATTCCTGATTCATCATTCCTGATTCATGATTCACCATTCCTGATTCCTGATTCATCATTCCTCTTTCCTGATTCATCATTCCTGATTCCTGATACATCATTCATCATTCCTGATTCATCATTCCTGATTCCTGATTCATCATTCCTGATTCCTGATTCATCATTCCTGATTCCTGATTCATCATTCCTGATTCCTGATTCCTGATTCATCATGCCTGATTCATCATTCCTGATTCATCATTCATCATTCCTGATTCATCATTCCTGATTCCTGATTCATCATTCCTGATTCCTGATTCATCATTCCTGATTTCTGATTCATCATTCATCATTCCTGATTCATTATTCCTGATTCCTGATTCATCATTCCTGATTCCTGATTCCTGATTCCTGATTCATCATTCCTGATTCCTGATTCATCATTCATGATACCTGATTCCTGATTCATCATTCCTGATTCATCATTCCTGATTCATCATTCATCATTCCTGATTCATCATTCCTTATTCCTGATTTATCATTCCTGATTCCTGATTCATCATTCCTGATTCCTGATTCATCATTCATCATTCCTGAATCATCATTCCTGATTCGTCATTCATCATTCCTGATTCATCATTCCTGATTCCTGATTCCTGATTCCTGATTCATCATTCCTGATTCCTGATTCCTGATTCATCATTCCTGATTCATCATTCCTGATTCATCATTCATCATTCCTGATTCATCTTTCCAGATTCCTGATTCATCATTCCTGATTCATCATTCCTGATTCCTGATTCATCATTCATGATTCCTGATTCATCATTCCTGATTCCTGATTCATCATTCCTGATTCCTGATTCATCATTCCTGATTCATGATTCACCATTCCTGATTCCTGATTCATCATTCCTCTTTCCTGATTCATCATTCCTGATTCCTGATACATCATTCATCATTCCTGATTCATCATTCCTGATTCCTGATTCATCATTCCTGATTCATCATTCCTGATTCCTGATTCATCATTCCTGATTCCTGATTCATCATTCCTGATTTCTGATTCATCATTCATCATTCCTGATTCATTATTCCTGATTCCTGATTCATCATTTATCATTCCTGATTCATCATTCCTCATTCCTGATTCATCATTCCTGATTCCTGATTGATCATTCCTCATTCCTGAATCATCATTCCTGATTCCTGATTGATCATTCCTGATTCCTGATTAATAACTTCTGATTCCTGATTCTTGATTCATCATTCCTGATTCATCATTCCTGATTCATCATTCATCATTCCTGATTCATCATTCATCATTCCTGATTCATCATTCCTGATTCCTGATTCATCATTCCTGATTCCTGATTCATCATTCATCATTCCTGATACTGATTCCTGATTCGTCATTCCTGATTCATCATTCCTTATTCCTGATTCATCATTCCTGATTCCTGATTCATCATTCATCATTCCTGATTCATCATTCCTGATTCCTGATTCATCATTGCTGATTCCTGATTCATCATTCATCATTCCTGATTCCTGATTTATCATTCCTGATTCATCATTCATCATTCCTGATTCATCATTCATCATTCCAGATTCCTGATTCATCATTCCTGATTCCTGATTCCTGATTCATCATGCCTGATTCATCATTCCTGATTCCTGATTCATCATTCCTGATTCCTGATTCATCATTCCTGATTTCTGATTCATCATTCATCATTCCTGATTCATTATTCCTGATTCCTGATTCATCATTCCTGATTCCTGATTCCTGATTCCTGATTCATCATTCCTGATTCCTGATTCCTGATTCATCATTCATGATACCTGATTCCTGATTCATCATTCCTGATTCATCATTCATCATTCCTGATTCATCATTCCTTATTCCTGATTCATCATTCCTGATTCCTGATTCAACATTCATCATTCCTGATTCATCATTCCTGATTCCTGATTCATCATTCATCATTCCTGAATCATCATTCATCATTCCTGATTCGTCATTCATCATTCCTGATTCATCATTCCTGATTCCTGATTCCTGATTCCTGATTCATCATTCCTGATTCCTGATTCCTGATTCATCATTCCTGATTCATCATTCCTGATTCATCATTCATCATTCCTGATTCATCATTCCAGATTCCTGATTCATCATTCCTGATTCATCATTCATCATTCCTGATTCATCATTCATCATTCCTGACTCATCATTCCTGATTCCTGATTCATGATTCATGATTCATGATTCCTGATTCATCATTCATGATTCCTGATTCATCATTCCTGATTCCTGATTCATCATTCCTGATTCCTGATTCATCATTCCTGATTCATGATTCACCATTCCTGATTCCTGATTCATCATTCCTCTTTCCTGATTCATCATTCCTGATTCCTGATACATCATTCATCATTCCTGATTCATCATTCCTGATTCCTGATTCATCATTCCTGATTCCTGATTCATCATTCCTGATTCATTATTCCTGATTCCTGATTCATCATTCCTGATTCCTAATTCATCATTCATCATTCCTGATTGATCATTCCTCATTCCTGAATCATCATTCCTGATTCCTGATTGATCATTCCTGATTCCTGATTAATAACTTCTGATTCCTGATTCTTGATTCATCATTCCTGATTCATCATTCCTGATTCATCATTCATCATTCCTGATTCATCATTCCTGATTCCTGATTCATCATTCCTGATTCCTGATTCATCATTCATCATTCCTGATACTGATTCCTGATTCGTCATTCCTGATTCATCATTCCTTATTCCTGATTCATCATTCCTGATTCCTGATTCATCATTCATCATTCCTGATTCATCATTCCTGATTCCTGATTCATCATTGCTGATTCCTGATTCATCATTCATCATTCCTGATTCCTGATTTATCATTCCTGATTCATCATTCATCATTCCTGATTCATCATTCATCATTCCAGATTCCTGATTCATCATTCCTGATTCCTGATTCCTGATTCATCATTCCTGATTCCTGATTCATCATTCATGATACCTGATTCCTGATTCATCATTCCTGATTCATCATTCCTGATTCCTGATTCATCATTCCTGATTCATCATTCCTGATTCCTGATTCATCATTCCTGATTCCTGATTCATCATTTATCATTCCTGATTCATCATTCCTCATTCCTGATTCATCATTCCTGATTCCTGATTGATCATTCCTGAATCCTGATTCATCATTGCTGATTCCTGATTCATCATTCATCATTCCTGATTGATCATTCCTCATTCCTGATTCATCATTCCTCATTCCTGATTCATCATTCCTGATTCCTGATTCATCATTCATCATTCCTGATTCATCATTCCTGATTCCTGATTCATCATTCCTGATTCCTGATTCATCATTCCTGATTCATCATTCCTGATTCCTGATTCATCATTCCTGATTCCTAATTCATCATTCATCATTCCTGATTCATCATTCCTCATTCCTGATTCATCAATCCTCATTCCTGATTCATCATTCCTGATTCCTGATTGATCACTCCTCATTCCTGATTCATCATTCCTCATTCCTGATTCATCATTCCTGATTCATCATTCATCATTCCTGATTCATCATTCCTCATTCCTGATTCATCATTCCTGATTCCTGATTCATCATTTATCATTCCTGATTCATCATTCCTCATTCCTGATTCATCATTCCTCATTCCTGATTGATCATTCCTCATTCCTGAATCATCATTCCTGATTCCTGATTGATCATTCCTGATTCCTGATTAATAACTTCTGATTCCTGATTCTTGATTCATCATTCCTGATTCATCATTCCTGATTCATCATTCATCATTCCTGATTCATCATTCCTGATTCCTGATTCATCATTCCTGATTCCTGATTCATCATTCATCATTCCTGATACTGATTCCTGATTCGTCATTCCTGATTCATCATTCCTTATTCCTGATTCATCATTCCTGATTCCTGATTCATCATTCATCATTCCTGATTCATCATTCCTGATTCCTGATTCATCATTGCTGATTCCTGATTCATCATTCATCATTCCTGATTCCTGATTTATCATTCCTGATTCATCATTCATCATTCCTGATTCATCATTCATCATTCCAGATTCCTGATTCATCATTCCTGATTCCTGATTCCTGATTCATCATTCCTGATTCCTGATTCATCATTCATGATACCTGATTCCTGATTCATCATTCCTGATTCATCATTCCTCATTCATCATTCATCATTCCTGATTCATCATTCCTTATTCCTGATTCATCATTCCTGATTCCTGATTCAACATTCATCATTCCTGATTCATCATTCCTGATTCCTGATTCATCATTCATCATTCCTGAATCATCATTCATCATTCCTGATTCGTCATTCATCATTCCTGATTCATCATTCCTGATTCATCATTCCTGATTCCTGATTCCTGATTCCTGATTCATCATTCCTGATTCCTGATTCCTGATTCCTGATTCATCATTCCTGATTCATCATTCCTGATTCATCATTCATCATTCCAGATTCCTGATTCATCATTCCTGATTCATCATTCATCATTCCTGATTCATCATTCATCATTCCTGATTCATCATTCCAGATTCCTGATTAATCATTCATCATTCATCACTCCTGATTCATCATTCATCATTCCTGACTCATCATTCCTGATTCCTGATTCATGATTCATCATTCCTGATTCCTGATTCATCATTCCTGATTCATGATTCACCATTCCTGATTCCTGATTCATCATTCCTCTTTCCTGATTCATCATTCCTGATTCCTGATACATCATTCATCATTCCTGATTCATCATTCCTGATTCCTGATTCATCATTCCTGATTCCTGATTCATCATTCCTGATTCCTGATTCATCATTCCTGATTCCTGATTCATCATTCCTGATTCCTGATTCATCATTCCTGATTTCTGATTCATCATTCATCATTCCTGATTCATTATTCCTGATTCCTGATTCATCATTCCTGATTCCTGATTCATCATTCCTGATTCATTATTCCTGATTCCTGATTCATCATTCCTGATTCCTGATTCCTGATTCATCATTCCTGATTCATCATTCCTGATTCATCATTCATCATTCCTGATTCATCATTCCTTATTCCTGATTCATCATTCCTGATTCCTGATTCATCATTCCTGATTCCTGATTCATCATTCATCATTCCTGAATCATCATTCCTGATTCGTCATTCATCATTCCTGATTCATCATTCCTGATTCCTGATTCCTGATTCCTGATTTATCATTCCTGATTCCTGATTCCTGATTCATCATTCCTGATTCATCATTCCTGATTCATCATTCATCATTCCTGATTCATCATTCCAGATTCCTGATTCATCATTCCTGATTCATCATTCATCATTCCTGACTCATCATTCCTGATTCCTGATTCATGATTCATCATTCCTGATTCCTGATTCATCATTCATGATTCCTGATTCATCATTCCTGATTCCTGATTCATCATTCCTGATTCCTGATTCATCATTCCTGATTCATGATTCACCATTCCTGATTCCTGATTCATCATTCCTCTTTCCTGATTCATCATTCCTGATTCCTGATACATCATTCATCATTCCTGATTCATCATTCCTGATTCCTGATTCATCATTCCTGATTCCTGATTCATCATTCCTGATTCATCATTCCTGATTCCTGATTCATCATTCCTGATTCCTAATTCATCATTCATCATTCCTGATTCATCATTCCTCATTCCTGATTCATCAATCCTCATTCCTGATTCATCATTCCTGATTCCTGATTGATCACTCCTCATTCCTGATTCATCATTCCTCATTCCTGATTCATCATTCCTGATTCATCATTCATCATTCCTGATTCATCATTCCTCATTCCTGATTCATCATTCCTGATTCCTGATTCATCATTTATCATTCCTGATTCATCATTCCTCATTCCTCATTCATCATTCCTGATTCCTGATTGATCATTCCTCATTCCTGAATCATCATTCCTGATTCCTGATTCATCATTCCTGATTCCTGATTAATCACTTCTGATTCCTGATTCTTGATTCATCATTCCTGATTCATCATTCCTGATTCATCATTCATCATTCCTGATTCATCATTCATCATTCCTGATTCATCATTCCTGATTCCTGATTCATCATTCCTGATTCCTGATTCATCATTCATCATTCCTGATACTGATTCCTGATTCGTCATTCCTGATTCATCATTCGTCATTCCTGATTCATCATTCATCATTCCTGATTCATCATTCCTTATTCCTGATTCATCATTCCGGATTCCTGATTCATCATTCATCATTCCTGATTCATCATTCCTGATTCCTGATTCATCATTGCTGATTCCTGATTCATCATTCATCATTCCTGATTCCTGATTTATCATTCCTGATTCATCATTCATCATTCCTGATTCATCATTCATCATTCCAGATTCCTGATTCATCATTCCTGATTCCTGATTCCTGATTCATCATTCCTGATTCCTGATTCATCATTCATGATACCTGATTCCTGATTCATCATTCCTGATTCATCATTCCTCATTCATCATTCATCATTCCTGATTCATCATTCCTTATTCCTGATTCATCATTCCTGATTCCTGATTCAACATTCATCATTCCTGATTCATCATTCCTGATTCCTGATTCATCATTCATCATTCCTGAATCATCATTCATCTTTCCTGATTCGTCATTCATCATTCCTGATTCATCATTCCTGATTCATCATTCCTGATTCCTGATTCCTGATTCCTGATTCATCATTCCTGATTCCTGATTCCTGATTCATCATTCCTGATTCATCATTCCTGATTCATCATTCATCATTCCTGATTCATCATTCCAGATTCCTGATTCATCATTCCAGATTCCTGATTCATCATTCCTGATTCATCATTCATCATTCCTGACTCATCATTCCTGATTCCTGATTCATGATTCATCATTCCTGATTCCTGATTCATCATTCATGATTCCTGATTCATCATTCCTGATTCCTGATTCATCATTCCTGATTCCTGATTCATCATTCCTGATTCATGATTCACCATTCCTGATTCCTGATTCATCATTCCTCTTTCCTGATTCATCATTCCTGATTCCTGATACATCATTCATCATTCCTGATTCATCATTCCTGATTCCTGATTCATCATTCCTGATTCCTGATTCATCATTCCTGATTCATCATTCCTGATTCCTGATTCATCATTCCTGATTCCTAATTCATCATTCATCATTCCTGATTCATCATTCCTCATTCCTGATTCATCAATCCTCATTCCTGATTCATCATTCCTGATTCCTGATTGATCACTCCTCATTCCTGATTCATCATTCCTCATTCCTGATTCATCATTCCTGATTCATCATTCATCATTCCTGATTCATCATTCCTCATTCCTGATTCATCATTCCTGATTCCTGATTCATCATTTATCATTCCTGATTCATCATTCCTCATTCCTCATTCATCATTCCTGATTCCTGATTGATCATTCCTCATTCCTGAATCATCATTCCTGATTCCTGATTCATCATTCCTGATTCCTGATTAATCACTTCTGATTCCTGATTCTTGATTCATCATTCCTGATTCATCATTCCTGATTCATCATTCATCATTCCTGATTCATCATTCATCATTCCTGATTCATCATTCCTGATTCCTGATTCATCATTCCTGATTCCTGATTCATCATTCATCATTCCTGATACTGATTCCTGATTCGTCATTCCTGATTCATCATTCGTCATTCCTGATTCATCATTCATCATTCCTGATTCATCATTCCTTATTCCTGATTCATCATTCCGGATTCCTGATTCATCATTCATCATTCCTGATTCATCATTCCTGATTCATCATTCCTGATTCCTGATTCCTGATTCCTGATTCATCATTCCTGATTCCTGATTCCTGATTCATCATTCCTGATTCATCATTCCTGATTCATCATTCATCATTCCTGATTCATCATTCCAGATTCCTGATTCATCATTCCTGATTCATCATTCATCATTCCTGATTCATCATTCATCATTCCTGACTCATCATTCCTGATTCCTGATTCATGATTCATCATTCCTGATTCCTGATTCATCATTCCTGATTCATGATTCACCATTCCTGATTCCTGATTCATCATTCCTCTTTCCTGATTCATCATTCCTGATTCCTGATACATCATTCATCATTCCTGATTCATCATTCCTGATTCCTGATTCATCATTCCTGATTCCTGATTCATCATTCCTGATTCCTGATTCATCATTCCTGATTCCTGATTCCTGATTCATCATGCCTGATTCATCATTCCTGATTCATCATTCATCATTCCTGATTCATCATTCCTGATTCCTGATTCATCATTCCTGATTCCTGATTCATCATTCCTGATTTCTGATTCATCATTCATCATTCCTGATTCATTATTCCTGATTCCTGATTCATCATTCCTGATTCCTGATTCCTGATTCCTGATTCATCATTCCTGATTCCTGATTCATCATTCATGATACCTGATTCCTGATTCATCATTCCTGATTCATCATTCCTGATTCATCATTCATCATTCCTGATTCATCATTCCTTATTCCTGATTTATCATTCCTGATTCCTGATTCATCATTCCTGATTCCTGATTCATCATTCATCATTCCTGAATCATCATTCCTGATTCGTCATTCATCATTCCTGATTCATCATTCCTGATTCCTGATTCCTGATTCCTGATTCATCATTCCTGATTCCTGATTCCTGATTCATCATTCCTGATTCATCATTCCTGATTCATCATTCATCATTCCTGATTCATCTTTCCAGATTCCTGATTCATCATTCCTGATTCATCATTCCTGATTCCTGATTCATCATTCATGATTCCTGATTCATCATTCCTGATTCCTGATTCATCATTCCTGATTCCTGATTCATCATTCCTGATTCATGATTCACCATTCCTGATTCCTGATTCATCATTCCTCTTTCCTGATTCATCATTCCTGATTCCTGATACATCATTCATCATTCCTGATTCATCATTCCTGATTCCTGATTCATCATTCCTGATTCATCATTCCTGATTCCTGATTCATCATTCCTGATTCCTGATTCATCATTCCTGATTTCTGATTCATCATTCATCATTCCTGATTCATTATTCCTGATTCCTGATTCATCATTTATCATTCCTGATTCATCATTCCTCATTCCTGATTCATCATTCCTGATTCCTGATTGATCATTCCTCATTCCTGAATCATCATTCCTGATTCCTGATTGATCATTCCTGATTCCTGATTAATAACTTCTGATTCCTGATTCTTGATTCATCATTCCTGATTCATCATTCCTGATTCATCATTCATCATTCCTGATTCATCATTCATCATTCCTGATTCATCATTCCTGATTCCTGATTCATCATTCCTGATTCCTGATTCATCATTCATCATTCCTGATACTGATTCCTGATTCGTCATTCCTGATTCATCATTCCTTATTCCTGATTCATCATTCCTGATTCCTGATTCATCATTCATCATTCCTGATTCATCATTCCTGATTCCTGATTCATCATTGCTGATTCCTGATTCATCATTCATCATTCCTGATTCCTGATTTATCATTCCTGATTCATCATTCATCATTCCTGATTCATCATTCATCATTCCAGATTCCTGATTCATCATTCCTGATTCCTGATTCCTGATTCATCATGCCTGATTCATCATTCCTGATTCCTGATTCATCATTCCTGATTCCTGATTCATCATTCCTGATTTCTGATTCATCATTCATCATTCCTGATTCATTATTCCTGATTCCTGATTCATCATTCCTGATTCCTGATTCCTGATTCCTGATTCATCATTCCTGATTCCTGATTCCTGATTCATCATTCATGATACCTGATTCCTGATTCATCATTCCTGATTCATCATTCATCATTCCTGATTCATCATTCCTTATTCCTGATTCATCATTCCTGATTCCTGATTCAACATTCATCATTCCTGATTCATCATTCCTGATTCCTGATTCATCATTCATCATTCCTGAATCATCATTCATCATTCCTGATTCGTCATTCATCATTCCTGATTCATCATTCCTGATTCCTGATTCCTGATTCCTGATTCATCATTCCTGATTCCTGATTCCTGATTCATCATTCCTGATTCATCATTCCTGATTCATCATTCATCATTCCTGATTCATCATTCCAGATTCCTGATTCATCATTCCTGATTCATCATTCATCATTCCTGATTCATCATTCATCATTCCTGACTCATCATTCCTGATTCCTGATTCATGATTCATGATTCATGATTCCTGATTCATCATTCATGATTCCTGATTCATCATTCCTGATTCCTGATTCATCATTCCTGATTCCTGATTCATCATTCCTGATTCATGATTCACCATTCCTGATTCCTGATTCATCATTCCTCTTTCCTGATTCATCATTCCTGATTCCTGATACATCATTCATCATTCCTGATTCATCATTCCTGATTCCTGATTCATCATTCCTGATTCCTGATTCATCATTCCTGATTCATTATTCCTGATTCCTGATTCATCATTCCTGATTCCTAATTCATCATTCATCATTCCTGATTGATCATTCCTCATTCCTGAATCATCATTCCTGATTCCTGATTGATCATTCCTGATTCCTGATTAATAACTTCTGATTCCTGATTCTTGATTCATCATTCCTGATTCATCATTCCTGATTCATCATTCATCATTCCTGATTCATCATTCCTGATTCCTGATTCATCATTCCTGATTCCTGATTCATCATTCATCATTCCTGATACTGATTCCTGATTCGTCATTCCTGATTCATCATTCCTTATTCCTGATTCATCATTCCTGATTCCTGATTCATCATTCATCATTCCTGATTCATCATTCCTGATTCCTGATTCATCATTGCTGATTCCTGATTCATCATTCATCATTCCTGATTCCTGATTTATCATTCCTGATTCATCATTCATCATTCCTGATTCATCATTCATCATTCCAGATTCCTGATTCATCATTCCTGATTCCTGATTCCTGATTCATCATTCCTGATTCCTGATTCATCATTCATGATACCTGATTCCTGATTCATCATTCCTGATTCATCATTCCTGATTCCTGATTCATCATTCCTGATTCATCATTCCTGATTCCTGATTCATCATTCCTGATTCCTGATTCATCATTTATCATTCCTGATTCATCATTCCTCATTCCTGATTCATCATTCCTGATTCCTGATTGATCATTCCTGAATCCTGATTCATCATTGCTGATTCCTGATTCATCATTCATCATTCCTGATTGATCATTCCTCATTCCTGATTCATCATTCCTCATTCCTGATTCATCATTCCTGATTCCTGATTCATCATTCATCATTCTGATTCATCATTCCTGATTCCTGATTCATCATTCCTGATTCCTGATTCATCATTCCTGATTCATCATTCCTGATTCCTGATTCATCATTCCTGATTCCTAATTCATCATTCATCATTCCTGATTCATCATTCCTCATTCCTGATTCATCAATCCTCATTCCTGATTCATCATTCCTGATTCCTGATTGATCACTCCTCATTCCTGATTCATCATTCCTCATTCCTGATTCATCATTCCTGATTCATCATTCATCATTCCTGATTCATCATTCCTCATTCCTGATTCATCATTCCTGATTCCTGATTCATCATTTATCATTCCTGATTCATCATTCCTCATTCCTGATTCATCATTCCTCATTCCTGATTGATCATTCCTCATTCCTGAATCATCATTCCTGATTCCTGATTGATCATTCCTGATTCCTGATTAATAACTTCTGATTCCTGATTCTTGATTCATCATTCCTGATTCATCATTCCTGATTCATCATTCATCATTCCTGATTCATCATTCCTGATTCCTGATTCATCATTCCTGATTCCTGATTCATCATTCATCATTCCTGATACTGATTCCTGATTCGTCATTCCTGATTCATCATTCCTTATTCCTGATTCATCATTCCTGATTCCTGATTCATCATTCATCATTCCTGATTCATCATTCCTGATTCCTGATTCATCATTGCTGATTCCTGATTCATCATTCATCATTCCTGATTCCTGATTTATCATTCCTGATTCATCATTCATCATTCCTGATTCATCATTCATCATTCCAGATTCCTGATTCATCATTCCTGATTCCTGATTCCTGATTCATCATTCCTGATTCCTGATTCATCATTCATGATACCTGATTCCTGATTCATCATTCCTGATTCATCATTCCTCATTCATCATTCATCATTCCTGATTCATCATTCCTTATTCCTGATTCATCATTCCTGATTCCTGATTCAACATTCATCATTCCTGATTCATCATTCCTGATTCCTGATTCATCATTCATCATTCCTGAATCATCATTCATCATTCCTGATTCGTCATTCATCATTCCTGATTCATCATTCCTGATTCATCATTCCTGATTCCTGATTCCTGATTCCTGATTCATCATTCCTGATTCCTGATTCCTGATTCCTGATTCATCATTCCTGATTCATCATTCCTGATTCATCATTCATCATTCCAGATTCCTGATTCATCATTCCTGATTCATCATTCATCATTCCTGATTCATCATTCATCATTCCTGATTCATCATTCCAGATTCCTGATTAATCATTCATCATTCATCACTCCTGATTCATCATTCATCATTCCTGACTCATCATTCCTGATTCCTGATTCATGATTCATCATTCCTGATTCCTGATTCATCATTCCTGATTCATGATTCACCATTCCTGATTCCTGATTCATCATTCCTCTTTCCTGATTCATCATTCCTGATTCCTGATACATCATTCATCATTCCTGATTCATCATTCCTGATTCCTGATTCATCATTCCTGATTCCTGATTCATCATTCCTGATTCCTGATTCATCATTCCTGATTCCTGATTCATCATTCCTGATTCCTGATTCATCATTCCTGATTTCTGATTCATCATTCATCATTCCTGATTCATTATTCCTGATTCCTGATTCATCATTCCTGATTCCTGATTCATCATTCCTGATTCATTATTCCTGATTCCTGATTCATCATTCCTGATTCCTGATTCCTGATTCATCATTCCTGATTCATCATTCCTGATTCATCATTCATCATTCCTGATTCATCATTCCTTATTCCTGATTCATCATTCCTGATTCCTGATTCATCATTCCTGATTCCTGATTCATCATTCATCATTCCTGAATCATCATTCCTGATTCGTCATTCATCATTCCTGATTCATCATTCCTGATTCCTGATTCCTGATTCCTGATTTATCATTCCTGATTCCTGATTCCTGATTCATCATTCCTGATTCATCATTCCTGATTCATCATTCATCATTCCTGATTCATCATTCCAGATTCCTGATTCATCATTCCTGATTCATCATTCATCATTCCTGACTCATCATTCCTGATTCCTGATTCATGATTCATCATTCCTGATTCCTGATTCATCATTCATGATTCCTGATTCATCATTCCTGATTCCTGATTCATCATTCCTGATTCCTGATTCATCATTCCTGATTCATGATTCACCATTCCTGATTCCTGATTCATCATTCCTCTTTCCTGATTCATCATTCCTGATTCCTGATACATCATTCATCATTCCTGATTCATCATTCCTGATTCCTGATTCATCATTCCTGATTCCTGATTCATCATTCCTGATTCATCATTCCTGATTCCTGATTCATCATTCCTGATTCCTAATTCATCATTCATCATTCCTGATTCATCATTCCTCATTCCTGATTCATCAATCCTCATTCCTGATTCATCATTCCTGATTCCTGATTGATCACTCCTCATTCCTGATTCATCATTCCTCATTCCTGATTCATCATTCCTGATTCATCATTCATCATTCCTGATTCATCATTCCTCATTCCTGATTCATCATTCCTGATTCCTGATTCATCATTTATCATTCCTGATTCATCATTCCTCATTCCTCATTCATCATTCCTGATTCCTGATTGATCATTCCTCATTCCTGAATCATCATTCCTGATTCCTGATTCATCATTCCTGATTCCTGATTAATCACTTCTGATTCCTGATTCTTGATTCATCATTCCTGATTCATCATTCCTGATTCATCATTCATCATTCCTGATTCATCATTCATCATTCCTGATTCATCATTCCTGATTCCTGATTCATCATTCCTGATTCCTGATTCATCATTCATCATTCCTGATACTGATTCCTGATTCGTCATTCCTGATTCATCATTCGTCATTCCTGATTCATCATTCATCATTCCTGATTCATCATTCCTTATTCCTGATTCATCATTCCGGATTCCTGATTCATCATTCATCATTCCTGATTCATCATTCCTGATTCCTGATTCATCATTGCTGATTCCTGATTCATCATTCATCATTCCTGATTCCTGATTTATCATTCCTGATTCATCATTCATCATTCCTGATTCATCATTCATCATTCCAGATTCCTGATTCATCATTCCTGATTCCTGATTCCTGATTCATCATTCCTGATTCCTGATTCATCATTCATGATACCTGATTCCTGATTCATCATTCCTGATTCATCATTCCTCATTCATCATTCATCATTCCTGATTCATCATTCCTTATTCCTGATTCATCATTCCTGATTCCTGATTCAACATTCATCATTCCTGATTCATCATTCCTGATTCCTGATTCATCATTCATCATTCCTGAATCATCATTCATCTTTCCTGATTCGTCATTCATCATTCCTGATTCATCATTCCTGATTCATCATTCCTGATTCCTGATTCCTGATTCCTGATTCATCATTCCTGATTCCTGATTCCTGATTCATCATTCCTGATTCATCATTCCTGATTCATCATTCATCATTCCTGATTCATCATTCCAGATTCCTGATTCATCATTCCTGATTCATCATTCATCATTCCTGATTCATCATTCATCATTCCTGACTCATCATTCCTGATTCCTGATTCATGATTCATCATTCCTGATTCCTGATTCATCATTCCTGATTCATGATTCACCATTCCTGATTCCTGATTCATCATTCCTCTTTCCTGATTCATGATTCCTGATTCCTGATACATCATTCATCATTCCTGATTCATCATTCCTGAATCCTGATTCATCATTCCTGATTCCTGATTCATCATTCCTGATTCCTGATTCATCATTCCTGATTCCTGATTCCTGATTCATCATGCCTGATTCATCATTCCTGATTCATCATTCATCATTCCTGATTCATCATTCCTGATTCCTGATTCATCATTCCTGATTCCTGATTCATCATTCCTGATTTCTGATTCATCATTCATCATTCCTGATTCATTATTCCTGATTCCTGATTCATCATTCCTGATTCCTGATTCCTGATTCCTGATTCATCATTCCTGATTCCTGATTCATCATTCATGATACCTGATTCCTGATTCATCATTCCTGATTCATCATTCCTGATTCATCATTCATCATTCCTGATTCATCATTCCTTATTCCTGATTCATCATTCCTGATTCCTGATTCATCATTCCTGATTCCTGATTCATCATTCATCATTCCTGAATCATCATTCCTGATTCGTCATTCATCATTCCTGATTCATCATTCCTGATTCCTGATTCCTGATTCCTGATTCATCATTCCTGATTCCTGATTCCTGATTCATCATTCCTGATTCATCATTCCTGATTCATCATTCATCATTCCTGATTCATCATTCCAGATTCCTGATTCATCATTCCTGATTCATCATTCATCATTCCTGATTCATCATTCATCATTCCTGACTCATCATTCCTGATTCCTGATTCATGATTCATCATTCCTGATTCCTGATTCATCATTCATGATTCCTGATTCATCATTCCTGATTCCTGATTCATCATTCCTGATTCCTGATTCATCATTCCTGATTCATGATTCACCATTCCTGATTCCTGATTCATCATTCCTCTTTCCTGATTCATCATTCCTGATTCCTGATACATCATTCATCATTCCTGATTCATCATTCCTGATTCCTGATTCATCATTCCTGATTCATCATTCCTGATTCCTGATTCATCATTCCTGATTCCTGATTCATCATTCCTGATTTCTGATTCATCATTCATCATTCCTGATTCATTATTCCTGATTCCTGATTCATCATTCCTGATTCCTGATTCCTGATTCCTGATTCATCATTCCTGATTCCTGATTCATCATTCATGATACCTGATTCCTGATTCATCATTCCTGATTCATCATTCATCATTCCTGATTCATCATTCCTTATTCCTGATTCATCATTCCTGATTCCTGATTCAACATTCATCATTCCTGATTCATCATTCCTGATTCCTGATTCATCATTCATCATTCCTGATTCATCATTCCTGATTCCTGATTAATCACTTCTGATTCCTGATTCTTGATTCATCATTCCTGATTCATCATTCCTGATTCATCATTCATCATTCCTGATTCATCATTCATCATTCCTGATTCATCATTCCTGATTCCTGATTCATCATTCCTGATTCCTGATTCATCATTCATCATTCCTGATACTGATTCCTGATTCGTCATTCCTGATTCATCATTCGTCATTCCTGATTCATCATTCATCATTCCTGATTCATCATTCCTTATTCCTGATTCATCATTCCGGATTCCTGATTCATCATTCATCATTCCTGATTCATCATTCCTGATTCCTGATTCATCATTGCTGATTCCTGATTCATCATTCATCATTCCTGATTCCTGATTTATCATTCCTGATTCATCATTCATCATTCCTGATTCATCATTCATCATTCCAGATTCCTGATTCATCATTCCTGATTCCTGATTCCTGATTCATCATTCCTGATTCCTGATTCATCATTCATGATACCTGATTCCTGATTCATCATTCCTGATTCATCATTCCTCATTCATCATTCATCATTCCTGATTCATCATTCCTTATTCCTGATTCATCATTCCTGATTCCTGATTCAACATTCATCATTCCTGATTCATCATTCCTGATTCCTGATTCATCATTCATCATTCCTGAATCATCATTCATCTTTCCTGATTCGTCATTCATCATTCCTGATTCATCATTCCTGATTCATCATTCCTGATTCCTGATTCCTGATTCCTGATTCATCATTCCTGATTCCTGATTCCTGATTCATCATTCCTGATTCATCATTCCTGATTCATCATTCATCATTCCTGATTCATCATTCCAGATTCCTGATTCATCATTCCTGATTCATCATTCATCATTCCTGATTCATCATTCATCATTCCTGACTCATCATTCCTGATTCCTGATTCATGATTCATCATTCCTGATTCCTGATTCATCATTCCTGATTCATGATTCACCATTCCTGATTCCTGATTCATCATTCCTCTTTCCTGATTCATGATTCCTGATTCCTGATACATCATTCATCATTCCTGATTCATCATTCCTGAATCCTGATTCATCATTCCTGATTCCTGATTCATCATTCCTGATTCCTGATTCATCATTCCTGATTCCTGATTCCTGATTCATCATGCCTGATTCATCATTCCTGATTCATCATTCATCATTCCTGATTCATCATTCCTGATTCCTGATTCATCATTCCTGATTCCTGATTCATCATTCCTGATTTCTGATTCATCATTCATCATTCCTGATTCATTATTCCTGATTCCTGATTCATCATTCCTGATTCCTGATTCCTGATTCCTGATTCATCATTCCTGATTCCTGATTCATCATTCATGATACCTGATTCCTGATTCATCATTCCTGATTCATCATTCCTGATTCATCATTCATCATTCCTGATTCATCATTCCTTATTCCTGATTCATCATTCCTGATTCCTGATTCATCATTCCTGATTCCTGATTCATCATTCATCATTCCTGAATCATCATTCCTGATTCGTCATTCATCATTCCTGATTCATCATTCCTGATTCCTGATTCCTGATTCCTGATTCATCATTCCTGATTCCTGATTCCTGATTCATCATTCCTGATTCATCATTCCTGATTCATCATTCATCATTCCTGATTCATCATTCCAGATTCCTGATTCATCATTCCTGATTCATCATTCATCATTCCTGATTCATCATTCATCATTCCTGACTCATCATTCCTGATTCCTGATTCATGATTCATCATTCCTGATTCCTGATTCATCATTCATGATTCCTGATTCATCATTCCTGATTCCTGATTCATCATTCCTGATTCCTGATTCATCATTCCTGATTCATGATTCACCATTCCTGATTCCTGATTCATCATTCCTCTTTCCTGATTCATCATTCCTGATTCCTGATACATCATTCATCATTCCTGATTCATCATTCCTGATTCCTGATTCATCATTCCTGATTCATCATTCCTGATTCCTGATTCATCATTCCTGATTCCTGATTCATCATTCCTGATTTCTGATTCATCATTCATCATTCCTGATTCATTATTCCTGATTCCTGATTCATCATTCCTGATTCCTGATTCCTGATTCCTGATTCATCATTCCTGATTCCTGATTCATCATTCATGATACCTGATTCCTGATTCATCATTCCTGATTCATCATTCATCATTCCTGATTCATCATTCCTTATTCCTGATTCATCATTCCTGATTCCTGATTCAACATTCATCATTCCTGATTCATCATTCCTGATTCCTGATTCATCATTCATCATTCCTGAATCATCATTCATCATTCCTGATTCGTCATTCATCATTCCTGATTCATCATTCCTGATTCCTGATTCCTGATTCCTGATTCATCATTCCTGATTCCTGATTCCTGATTCATCATTCCTGATTCATCATTCCTGATTCATCATTCATCATTCCTGATTCATCATTCCAGATTCTTGATTCATCATTCCTGATTCATCATTCATCATTCCTGATTCATCATTCATCATTCCTGACTCATCATTCCTGATTCCTGATTCATCATTCATCATTCCTGATTCCTGATTCATCATTCATGATTCCTGATTCATCATTCCTGATTCCTGATTCATGATTCCTGATTCCTGATTCATCATTCCTGATTCATGATTCACCATTCCTGATTCCTGATTCATCATTCCTCTTTCCTGATTCATCATTCCTGATTCCTGATACATCATTCATCATTCCTGATTCATCATTCCTGATTCCTGATTCATCATTCCTGATTCCTGATTCATCATTCCTGATTCATCATTCCTGATTCCTGATTCATCATTCCTGATTCCTAATTCATCATTCATCATTCCTGATTGATCATTCCTCATTCCTGATTCATCATTCCTCATTCCTGATTCATCATTCCTGATTCCTGATTGATCACTCGTCATTCCTGATTCATCATTCCTCATTCCTGATTCATCATTCCTGATTCATCATTCATCATTCCTGATTCATCATTCCTGATTCCTGATTCATCATTCCTGATTCCTGATTCATCATTCCTGATTCCTGATTCATCATTCCTGATTCATCATTCCTGATTCATCATTCATCATTCCTGATTCATCATTCCTGATTCCTGATTCATCATTCCTGATTCCTGATTCATCATTCCTGATTCCTGATTCATCATTCATCATTCATTCCTGATTCATCATTCCTTATTCCTGATTCATCATTCCTGATTCCTGATTCAACATTCATCATTCCTGATTCATCATTCCTGATTCCTGATTCCTGATTCATCATTCCTGATTCCTGATTCATCATTCCTGATTCCTGATTCCTGATTCATCATTCCTGATTCCTGATTCATCATTCCTGATTCCTGATTCATCATTTCTGATTCATCATTCCTGATTCATCATTCCTGATTCCTGATTCATCATTCCTGACTCATCATTCATCATTCATCATTCCTGATTCATCATTCCTGATTCCTGATTCATCATTCATGATTCCTGATTCATCATTCCTGATTCCTGATTCATCATTCCTGATTCCTGATTCATCATTCCTGATTCATGATTCACCATTCCTGATTCCTGATTCATCATTCCTCTTTCCTGATTCATCATTCCTGATTCCTGATACATCATTCATCATTCCTGATTCCTGATTCATCATTCCTGATTCCTGATTCATGATACCTGATTCATCATTCCTGATTCATCATTCCTGATTCATCATTCCTGATTCATCATTCATCATTCCTGATTCATCATTCCTGATTCCTGATTCATCATTCCTGATTCCTGATTCATCATTCCTTATTCCTGATTCATCATTCATCATTCCTGATTCATCATTCCTGAATCCTGATTCATCATTGCTGATTCCTGATTCATCATTCATCATTCCTGATTGATCATTCCTCATTCCTGATTCATCATTCCTGATTCCTGATTCATCATTCCTGATTCCTGATTCATCATTCCTGATTCCTGATTCCTGATTCATCATGCCTGATTCATCATTCCTGATTCATCATTCATCATTCCTGATTCATCATTCCTGATTCCTGATTCATCATTCATGATTCCTGATTCATCATTCCTGATTCCTGATTCATCATTCCTGATTCCTGATTCATCATTCCTGATTCATGATTCACCATTCCTGATTCCTGATTCATCATTCCTCTTTCCTGATTCATCATTCCTGATTCCTGATACATCATTCATCATTCCTGATTCATCATTCCTGATTCCTGATTCATCATTCCTGATTCCTGATTCATCATTCATGATACCTGATTCCTGATTCATCATTCCTGATTCATCATTCCTGATTCATCATTCATCATTCCTGATTCATCATTCCTTATTCCTGATTCATCATTCCTGATTCCTGATTCAACATTCATCATTCCTGATTCATCATTCCTGATTCCTGATTCATCATTCATCATTCCTGAATCATCATTCATCATTCCTGATTCGTCATTCATCATTCCTGATTCATCATTCCTGATTCCTGATTCCTGATTCCTGATTCATCATTCCTGATTCCTGATTCCTGATTCATCATTCCTGATTCATCATTCCTGATTCATCATTCATCATTCCTGATTCATCATTCCAGATTCTTGATTCATCATTCCTGATTCATCATTCATCATTCCTGATTCATCATTCATCATTCCTGACTCATCATTCCTGATTCCTGATTCATCATTCATCATTCCTGATTCCTGATTCATCATTCATGATTCCTGATTCATCATTCCTGATTCCTGATTCATGATTCCTGATTCCTGATTCATCATTCCTGATTCATGATTCACCATTCCTGATTCCTGATTCATCATTCCTCTTTCCTGATTCATCATTCCTGATTCCTGATACATCATTCATCATTCCTGATTCATCATTCCTGATTCCTGATTCATCATTCCTGATTCCTGATTCATCATTCCTGATTCATCATTCCTGATTCCTGATTCATCATTCCTGATTCCTAATTCATCATTCATCATTCCTGATTGATCATTCCTCATTCCTGATTCATCATTCCTCATTCCTCATTCATCATTCCTGATTCCTGATTGATCACTCGTCATTCCTGATTCATCATTCCTCATTCCTGATTCATCATTCCTGATTCATCATTCATCATTCCTGATTCATCATTCATCATTCCTGATTCATCATTCCTGATTCCTGATTCATCATTCCTGATTCCTGATTCATCATTCCTGATTCCTGATTCATCATTCCTGATTCATCATTCCTGATTCATCATTCATCATTCCTGATTCATCATTCCTGATTCCTGATTCATCAATCCTGATTCCTGATTCATCATTCCTGATTCCTGATTCATCATTCATCATTCCTGATTCATCATTCCTTATTCCTGATTCATCATTCCTGATTCCTGATTCAACATTCATCATTCCTGATTCATCATTCCTGATTCCTGATTCCTGATTCATCATTCCTGATTCCTGATTCATCATTCCTGATTCCTGATTCCTGATTCATCATTCCTGATTCCTGATTCATCATTCCTGATTCCTGATTCATCATTTCTGATTCATCATTCCTGATTCATCATTCCTGATTCCTGATTCATCATTCCTGACTCATCATTCATCATTCATCATTCCTGATTCATCATTCCTGATTCCTGATTCATCATTCATGATTCCTGATTCATCATTCCTGATTCCTGATTCATCATTCCTGATTCCTGATTCATCATTCCTGATTCATGATTCACCATTCCTGATTCCTGATTCATCATTCCTCTTTCCTGATTCATCATTCCTGATTCCTGATACATCATTCATCATTCCTGATTCCTGGTTCATCATTCCTGATTCCTGATTCATGATACCTGATTCATCATTCCTGATTCATCATTCCTGATTCATCATTCCTGATTCATCATTCATCATTCCTGATTCATCATTCCTGATTCCTGATTCATCATTCCTGATTCCTGATTCATCATTCCTTATTCCTGATTCATCATTCATCATTCCTGATTCATCATTCCTGAATCCTGATTCATCATTGCTGATTCCTGATTCATCATTCATCATTCCTGATTGATCATTCCTCATTCCTGATTCATCATTCCTGATTCCTGATTCATCATTCCTGATTCCTGATTCATCATTCCTGATTCCTGATTCCTGATTCATCATGCCTGATTCATCATTCCTGATTCATCATTCATCATTCCTGATTCATCATTCCTGATTCCTGATTCATCATTCATGATTCCTGATTCATCATTCCTGATTCCTGATTCATCATTCCTGATTCCTGATTCATCATTCCTGATTCATGATTCACCATTCCTGATTCCTGATTCATCATTCCTCTTTCCTGATTCATCATTCCTGATTCCTGATACATCATTCATCATTCCTGATTCATCATTCCTGATTCCTGATTCATCATTCCTGATTCCTGATTCATGATACCTGATTCATCATTCCTGATTCATCATTCCTGATTCATCATTCATCATTCCTGATTCATCATTCCTGATTCCTGATTCATCATTCCTGATTCCTGATTCATCATTCCTTATTCCTGATTCATCATTCATCATTCCTGATTCATCATTCCTGAATCCTGATTCATCATTGCTGATTCCTGATTCATCATTCATCATTCCTGATTGATCATTCCTCATTCCTGATTCATCATTCCTCATTCCTGATTCATCATTCCTGATTCCTGATTCATCATTCCTGATTCCTGATTCCTGATTCATCATGCCTGATTCATCATTCCTGATTCCTGATTCATCATTCCTGATTCCTGATTCATCATTCCTGATTTCTGATTCATCATTCATCATTCCTGATTCATTATTCCTGATTCCTGATTCATCATTCCTGATTCCTGATTCCTGATTGCTGATTCATCATTCCTGATTCCTGATTCCTGATTCATCATTCATGATACCTGATTCCTGATTCATCATTCCTGATTCATCATTCCTGATTCATCATTCATCATTCCTGATTCATCATTCCTTATTCCTGATTCATCATTCCTGATTCCTGATTCAACATTCATCATTCCTGATTCATCATTCCTGATTCCTGATTCATCATTCATCATTCCTGAATCATCATTCATCATTCCTGATTCGTCATTCATCATTCCTGATTCATCATTCCTGATTCCTGATTCCTGATTCCTGATTCATCATTCCTGATTCCTGATTCCTGATTCATCATTCCTGATTCATCATTCCTGATTCATCATTCATCATTCCTGATTCATCATTCCAGATTCCTGATTCATCATTCCTGATTCATCATTCCTGATTCATCATTCATCATTCCTGATTCATCATTCATCATTCCTGACTCATCATTCCTGATTCCTGATTCATGATTCATGATTCCTGATTCCTGATTCATCATTCATGATTCCTGATTCATCATTCCTGATTCCTGATTCATCATTCCTGATTCATGATTCACCATTCCTGATTCCTGATTCATCATTCCTCTTTCCTGATTCATCATTCCTGATTCCTGATACATCATTCATCATTCCTGATTCATCATTCCTGATTCCTGATTCATCATTGCTGATTCCTGATTCATCATTCATCATTCCTGATTGATCATTCCTCATTCCTGATTCATCATTCCTCATTCCTGATTCATCATTCCTGATTCCTGATTCATCATTCCTGATTCCTAATTCATCATTCATCATTCCTGATTGATCATTCCTGATTCCTGATTCATCATTCCTGATTCCTGATTCATCATTCCTGATTCATCATTCCTGATTCCTGATTCATCATTCCTGATTCCTGATTCATCATTCCTGATTCCTGATTCATCATTCCTGATTCATCATTCCTGATTCATCATTCATCATTCCTGATTCATCATTCCTGATTCCTGATTCATCATTCCTGATTCCTGATTCATCATTCCTGATTCCTGATTCATCATTCATCATTCCTGATTCATCATTCCTGAATCCTGATTCATCATTGCTGATTCCTGATTCATCATTCATCATTCCTGATTGATCATTCCTGATTCATCATTCCTGATTCCTGATTCATCATTCCTGATTCCTGATTCACCATTCCTGATTCCTGATTCATCATTCCTCTTTCCTGATTCATCATTCCTGATTCCGGATACATCATTCATCATTCCTGATTCATCATTCCTGATTCCTGATTCATCATTCCTGATTCATCATTCCTCATTCCTGATTCATCATTCCTGATTCCTGATTCATCATTTATCATTCCTGATTCATCATTCCTCATTCCTGATTCATCATTCCTGATTCCTGATTGATCATTCCTGAATCCTGATTCATCATTGCTGATTCCTGATTCATCATTCATCATTCCTGATTGATCATTCCTCATTCCTGATTCATCATTCCTCATTCCTGATTCATCATTCCTGATTCCTGATTCATCATTCCTGATTCCTGATTCCTGATTCATCATGCCTGATTCATCATTCCTGATTCCTGATTCATCATTCCTGATTCCTGATTCATCATTCCTGATTTCTGATTCATCATTCATCATTCCTGATTCATTATTCCTGATTCCTGATTCATCATTCCTGATTCCTGATTCCTGATTCCTGATTCATCATTCCTGATTCCTGATTCCTGATTCATCATTCATGATACTTGATTCCTGATTCATCATTCCTGATTCATCATTCCTGATTCATCATTCATCATTCCTGATTCATCATTCCTTATTCCTGATTCATCATTCCTGATTCCTGATTCAACATTCATCATTCCTGATTCATCATTCCTGATTCCTGATTCATCATTCATCATTCCTGAATCATCATTCATCATTCCTGATTCGTCATTCATCATTCCTGATTCATCATTCCTGATTCCTGATTCCTGATTCCTGATTCATCATTCCTGATTCCTGATTCCTGATTCATCATTCCTGATTCATCATTCCTGATTCATCATTCATCATTCCTGATTCATCATTCCAGATTCCTGATTCATCATTCCTGATTCATCATTCATCATTCCTGATTCATCATTCATCATTCCTGACTCATCATTCCTGATTCCTGATTCATGATTCATGATTCCTGATTCCTGATTCATCATTCATGATTCCTGATTCATCATTCCTGATTCCTGATTCATCATTCCTGATTCCTGATTCCTGATTCATCATGCCTGATTCATCATTCCTGATTCCTGATTCATCATTCCTGATTCCTGATTCATCATTCCTGATTTCTGATTCATCATTCATCATTCCTGATTCATTATTCCTGATTCCTGATTCATCATTCCTGATTCCTGATTCCTGATTCCTGATTCATCATTCCTGATTCCTGATTCCTGATTCATCATTCATGATACCTGATTCCTGATTCATCATTCCTGATTCATCATTCCTGATTCATCATTCATCATTCCTGATTCATCATTCCTTATTCCTGATTCATCATTCCTGATTCCTGATTCAACATTCATCATTCCTGATTCATCATTCCTGATTCCTGATTCATCATTCATCATTCCTGAATCATCATTCATCATTCCTGATTCGTCATTCATCATTCCTGATTCATCATTCCTGATTCCTGATTCCTGATTCCTGATTCATCATTCCTGATTCCTGATTCCTGATTCATCATTCCTGATTCATCATTCCTGATTCATCATTCCTGATTCATCATTCATCATTCCTGATTCATCATTCCAGATTCCTGATTCATCATTCCTGATTCATCATTCATCATTCCTGATTCATCATTCATCATTCCTGACTCATCATTCCTGATTCCTGATTCATGATTCATGATTCCTGATTCCTGATTAATAACTTCTGATTCCTGATTCTTGATTCATCATTCCTGATTCATCATTCCTGATTCATCATTCATCATTCCTGATTCATCATTCATCATTCCTGATTCATCATTCCTGATTCCTGATTCATCATTCATGATACCTGATTCCTGATTCATCATTCCTGATTCATCATTCCTGATTCATCATTCATCATTCCTGATTCATCATTCCTTATTCCTGATTCATCATTCCTGATTCCTGATTCAACATTCATCATTCCTGATTCATCATTCCTGATTCCTGATTCATCATTCATCATTCCTGAATCATCATTCATCATTCCTGATTCGTCATTCATCATTCCTGATTCATCATTCCTGATTCCTGATTCCTGATTCCTGATTCATCATTCCTGATTCCTGATTCCTGATTCATCATTCCTGATTCATCATTCCTGATTCATCATTCATCATTCCTGATTCATCATTCCAGATTCCTGATTCATCATTCCTGATTCATCATTCCTGATTCATCATTCATCATTCCTGATTCATCATTCATCATTCCTGACTCATCATTCCTGATTCCTGATTCATGATTCATGATTCCTGATTCCTGATTCATCATTCATGATTCCTGATTCATCATTCCTGATTCCTGATTCATCATTCCTGATTCATGATTCACCATTCCTGATTCCTGATTCATCATTCCTCTTTCCTGATTCATCATTCCTGATTCCTGATACATCATTCATCATTCCTGATTCATCATTCCTGATTCCTGATTCATCATTGCTGATTCCTGATTCATCATTCATCATTCCTGATTGATCATTCCTCATTCCTGATTCATCATTCCTCATTCCTGATTCATCATTCCTGATTCCTGATTCATCATTCCTGATTCCTAATTCATCATTCATCATTCCTGATTGATCATTCCTGATTCATCATTCATCATTCCTGATTCATCATTCATCATTCCTGACTCATCATTCCTGATTCCTGATTCATGATTCATGATTCCTGATTCCTGATTCATCATTCATGATTCCTGATTCATCATTCCTGATTCCTGATTCATCATTCCTGATTCATGATTCACCATTCCTGATTCCTGATTCATCATTCCTCTTTCCTGATTCATCATTCCTGATTCCTGATACATCATTCATCATTCCTGATTCATCATTCCTGATTCCTGATTCATCATTGCTGATTCCTGATTCATCATTCATCATTCCTGATTGATCATTCCTCATTCCTGATTCATCATTCCTCATTCCTGATTCATCATTCCTGATTCCTGATTCATCATTCCTGATTCCTAATTCATCATTCATCATTCCTGATTGATCATTCCTCATTCCTGATTCATCATTCCTCATTCCTGATTCATCATTCCTGATTCCTGATTGATCATTCCTCATTCCTGATTCATCATTCCTCATTCCTGATTCATCATTCCTGATTCATCATTCATCATTCCTGATTCATCATTCCTGATTCCTGATTCATCATTCCTGATTCCTGATTCATCATTCCTGATTCCTGATTCATCATTCCTGATTCATCATTCCTGATTCATCATTCATCATTCCTGATTCATCATTCCTGATTCCTGATTCGTCATTCCTGATTCCTGATTCATCATTCCTGATTCCTGATTCATCATTCATCATTCCTGATTCATCATTCCTGAATCCTGATTCATCATTGCTGATTCCTGATTCATCATTCATCATTCCTGATTGATCATTCCTGATTCATCATTCCTGATTCCTGATTCATCATTCCTGATTCCTGATTCACCATTCCTGATTCCTGATTCATCATTCCTCTTTCCTGATTCATCATTCCTGATTCCGGATACATCATTCATCATTCCTGATTCATCATTCCTGATTCCTGATTCATCATTCCTGATTCATCATTCCTCATTCCTGATTCATCATTCCTGATTCCTGATTCATCATTTATCATTCCTGATTCATCATTCCTCATTCCTGATTCATCATTCCTGATTCCTGATTGATCATTCCTGAATCCTGATTCATCATTGCTGATTCCTGATTCATCATTCATCATTCCTGATTGATCATTCCTCATTCCTGATTCATCATTCCTCATTCCTGATTCATCATTCCTGATTCCTGATTCATCATTCCTGATTCCTGATTCCTGATTCATCATGCCTGATTCATCATTCCTGATTCCTGATTCATCATTCCTGATTCCTGATTCATCATTCCTGATTTCTGATTCATCATTCATCATTCCTGATTCATTATTCCTGATTCCTGATTCATCATTCCTGATTCCTGATTCCTGATTCCTGATTCATCATTCCTGATTCCTGATTCCTGATTCATCATTCATGATACTTGATTCCTGATTCATCATTCCTGATTCATCATTCCTGATTCATCATTCATCATTCCTGATTCATCATTCCTTATTCCTGATTCATCATTCCTGATTCCTGATTCAACATTCATCATTCCTGATTCATCATTCCTGATTCCTGATTCATCATTCATCATTCCTGAATCATCATTCATCATTCCTGATTCGTCATTCATCATTCCTGATTCATCATTCCTGATTCCTGATTCCTGATTCCTGATTCATCATTCCTGATTCCTGATTCCTGATTCATCATTCCTGATTCATCATTCCTGATTCATCATTCATCATTCCTGATTCATCATTCCAGATTCCTGATTCATCATTCCTGATTCATCATTCATCATTCCTGATTCATCATTCATCATTCCTGACTCATCATTCCTGATTCCTGATTCATGATTCATGATTCCTGATTCCTGATTCATCATTCATGATTCCTGATTCATCATTCCTGATTCCTGATTCATCATTCCTGATTCCTGATTCCTGATTCATCATGCCTGATTCATCATTCCTGATTCCTGATTCATCATTCCTGATTCCTGATTCATCATTCCTGATTTCTGATTCATCATTCATCATTCCTGATTCATTATTCCTGATTCCTGATTCATCATTCCTGATTCCTGATTCCTGATTCCTGATTCATCATTCCTGATTCCTGATTCCTGATTCATCATTCATGATACCTGATTCCTGATTCATCATTCCTGATTCATCATTCCTGATTCATCATTCATCATTCCTGATTCATCATTCCTTATTCCTGATTCATCATTCCTGATTCCTGATTCAACATTCATCATTCCTGATTCATCATTCCTGATTCCTGATTCATCATTCATCATTCCTGAATCATCATTCATCATTCCTGATTCGTCATTCATCATTCCTGATTCATCATTCCTGATTCCTGATTCCTGATTCCTGATTCATCATTCCTGATTCCTGATTCCTGATTCATCATTCCTGATTCATCATTCCTGATTCATCATTCCTGATTCATCATTCATCATTCCTGATTCATCATTCCAGATTCCTGATTCATCATTCCTGATTCATCATTCATCATTCCTGATTCATCATTCATCATTCCTGACTCATCATTCCTGATTCCTGATTCATGATTCATGATTCCTGATTCCTGATTAATAACTTCTGATTCCTGATTCTTGATTCATCATTCCTGATTCATCATTCCTGATTCATCATTCATCATTCCTGATTCATCATTCATCATTCCTGATTCATCATTCCTGATTCCTGATTCATCATTCATGATACCTGATTCCTGATTCATCATTCCTGATTCATCATTCCTGATTCATCATTCATCATTCCTGATTCATCATTCCTTATTCCTGATTCATCATTCCTGATTCCTGATTCAACATTCATCATTCCTGATTCATCATTCCTGATTCCTGATTCATCATTCATCATTCCTGAATCATCATTCATCATTCCTGATTCGTCATTCATCATTCCTGATTCATCATTCCTGATTCCTGATTCCTGATTCCTGATTCATCATTCCTGATTCCTGATTCCTGATTCATCATTCCTGATTCATCATTCCTGATTCATCATTCATCATTCCTGATTCATCATTCCAGATTCCTGATTCATCATTCCTGATTCATCATTCCTGATTCATCATTCATCATTCCTGATTCATCATTCATCATTCCTGACTCATCATTCCTGATTCCTGATTCATGATTCATGATTCCTGATTCCTGATTCATCATTCATGATTCCTGATTCATCATTCCTGATTCCTGATTCATCATTCCTGATTCATGATTCACCATTCCTGATTCCTGATTCATCATTCCTCTTTCCTGATTCATCATTCCTGATTCCTGATACATCATTCATCATTCCTGATTCATCATTCCTGATTCCTGATTCATCATTGCTGATTCCTGATTCATCATTCATCATTCCTGATTGATCATTCCTCATTCCTGATTCATCATTCCTCATTCCTGATTCATCATTCCTGATTCCTGATTCATCATTCCTGATTCCTAATTCATCATTCATCATTCCTGATTGATCATTCCTCATTCCTGATTCATCATTCCTCATTCCTGATTCATCATTCCTGATTCCTGATTGATCATTCCTCATTCCTGATTCATCATTCCTCATTCCTGATTCATCATTCCTGATTCATCATTCATCATTCCTGATTCATCATTCCTGATTCCTGATTCATCATTCCTGATTCCTGATTCATCATTCCTGATTCCTGATTCATCATTCCTGATTCATCATTCCTGATTCATCATTCATCATTCCTGATTCATCATTCCTGATTCCTGATTCATCATTCCTGATTCCTGATTCATCATTCCTGATTCCTGATTCATCATTCATCATTCCTGATTCATCATTCCTGAATCCTGATTCATCATTGCTGATTCCTGATTCATCATTCATCATTCCTGATTGATCATTCCTGATTCATCATTCCTGATTCCTGATTCATCATTCCTGATTCCTGATTCACCATTCCTGATTCCTGATTCATCATTCCTCTTTCCTGATTCATCATTCCTGATTCCGGATACATCATTCATCATTCCTGATTCATCATTCCTGATTCCTGATTCATCATTCCTGATTCATCATTCCTCATTCCTGATTCATCATTCCTGATTCCTGATTCATCATTTATCATTCCTGATTCATCATTCCTCATTCCTGATTCATCATTCCTGATTCCTGATTGATCATTCCTGAATCCTGATTCATCATTGCTGATTCCTGATTCATCATTCATCATTCCTGATTGATCATTCCTCATTCCTGATTCATCATTCCTCATTCCTGATTCATCATTCCTGATTCCTGATTCATCATTCCTGATTCCTGATTCCTGATTCATCATGCCTGATTCATCATTCCTGATTCCTGATTCATCATTCCTGATTCCTGATTCATCATTCCTGATTTCTGATTCATCATTCATCATTCCTGATTCATTATTCCTGATTCCTGATTCATCATTCCTGATTCCTGATTCCTGATTCCTGATTCATCATTCCTGATTCCTGATTCCTGATTCATCATTCATGATACTTGATTCCTGATTCATCATTCCTGATTCATCATTCCTGATTCATCATTCATCATTCCTGATTCATCATTCCTTATTCCTGATTCATCATTCCTGATTCCTGATTCAACATTCATCATTCCTGATTCATCATTCCTGATTCCTGATTCATCATTCATCATTCCTGAATCATCATTCATCATTCCTGATTCGTCATTCATCATTCCTGATTCATCATTCCTGATTCCTGATTCCTGATTCCTGATTCATCATTCCTGATTCCTGATTCCTGATTCATCATTCCTGATTCATCATTCCTGATTCATCATTCATCATTCCTGATTCATCATTCCAGATTCCTGATTCATCATTCCTGATTCATCATTCATCATTCCTGATTCATCATTCATCATTCCTGACTCATCATTCCTGATTCCTGATTCATGATTCATGATTCCTGATTCCTGATTCATCATTCATGATTCCTGATTCATCATTCCTGATTCCTGATTCATCATTCCTGATTCCTGATTCCTGATTCATCATGCCTGATTCATCATTCCTGATTCCTGATTCATCATTCCTGATTCCTGATTCATCATTCCTGATTTCTGATTCATCATTCATCATTCCTGATTCATTATTCCTGATTCCTGATTCATCATTCCTGATTCCTGATTCCTGATTCCTGATTCATCATTCCTGATTCCTGATTCCTGATTCATCATTCATGATACCTGATTCCTGATTCATCATTCCTGATTCATCATTCCTGATTCATCATTCATCATTCCTGATTCATCATTCCTTATTCCTGATTCATCATTCCTGATTCCTGATTCAACATTCATCATTCCTGATTCATCATTCCTGATTCCTGATTCATCATTCATCATTCCTGAATCATCATTCATCATTCCTGATTCGTCATTCATCATTCCTGATTCATCATTCCTGATTCCTGATTCCTGATTCCTGATTCATCATTCCTGATTCCTGATTCCTGATTCATCATTCCTGATTCATCATTCCTGATTCATCATTCCTGATTCATCATTCATCATTCCTGATTCATCATTCCAGATTCCTGATTCATCATTCCTGATTCATCATTCATCATTCCTGATTCATCATTCCTGATTCATCATTCATCATTCCGGATACATCATTCATCATTCCTGATTCATCATTCCTGATTCCTGATTCATCATTCCTGATTCATCATTCCTCATTCCTGATTCATCATTCCTGATTCCTGATTCATCATTTATCATTCCTGATTCATCATTCCTCATTCCTGATTCATCATTCCTGATTCCTGATTGATCATTCCTGAATCCTGATTCATCATTGCTGATTCCTGATTCATCATTCATCATTCCTGATTGATCATTCCTCATTCCTGATTCATCATTCCTCATTCCTGATTCATCATTCCTGATTCCTGATTCATCATTCCTGATTCCTGATTCCTGATTCATCATGCCTGATTCATCATTCCTGATTCCTGATTCATCATTCCTGATTCCTGATTCATCATTCCTGATTTCTGATTCATCATTCATCATTCCTGATTCATTATTCCTGATTCCTGATTCATCATTCTGATTCCTGATTCCTGATTCCTGATTCATCATTCCTGATTCCTGATTCCTGATTCATCATTCATGATACTTGATTCCTGATTCATCATTCCTGATTCATCATTCCTGATTCATCATTCATCATTCCTGATTCATCATTCCTTATTCCTGATTCATCATTCCTGATTCCTGATTCAACATTCATCATTCCTGATTCATCATTCCTGATTCCTGATTCATCATTCATCATTCCTGAATCATCATTCATCATTCCTGATTCGTCATTCATCATTCCTGATTCATCATTCCTGATTCCTGATTCCTGATTCCTGATTCATCATTCCTGATTCCTGATTCCTGATTCATCATTCCTGATTCATCATTCCTGATTCATCATTCATCATTCCTGATTCATCATTCATCATTCCTGATTCATCATTCCAGATTCCTGATTCATCATTCCTGATTCATCATTCATCATTCCTGATTCATCATTCATCATTCCTGACTCATCATTCCTGATTCCTGATTCATGATTCATGATTCCTGATTCCTGATTCATCATTCATGATTCCTGATTCATCATTCCTGATTCCTGATTCATCATTCCTGATTCCTGATTCCTGATTCATCATGCCTGATTCATCATTCCTGATTCCTGATTCATCATTCCTGATTCCTGATTCATCATTCCTGATTTCTGATTCATCATTCATCATTCCTGATTCATTATTCCTGATTCCTGATTCATCATTCCTGATTCCTGATTCCTGATTCCTGATTCATCATTCCTGATTCCTGATTCCTGATTCATCATTCATGATACCTGATTCCTGATTCATCATTCCTGATTCATCATTCCTGATTCATCATTCATCATTCTGATTCATCATTCCTTATTCCTGATTCATCATTCCTGATTCCTGATTCAACATTCATCATTCCTGATTCATCATTCCTGATTCCTGATTCATCATTCATCATTCCTGAATCATCATTCATCATTCCTGATTCGTCATTCATCATTCCTGATTCATCATTCCTGATTCCTGATTCCTGATTCCTGATTCATCATTCCTGATTCCTGATTCCTGATTCATCATTCCTGATTCATCATTCCTGATTCATCATTCCTGATTCATCATTCATCATTCCTGATTCATCATTCCAGATTCCTGATTCATCATTCCTGATTCATCATTCA
Organism: Actinernus sp. WN-2022; assembly: GCA_030867875.1. Classification (NCBI taxonomy): domain Eukaryota; kingdom Metazoa; phylum Cnidaria; class Anthozoa; order Actiniaria; family Actinernidae; genus Actinernus; species Actinernus sp. WN-2022. The sequence continues at coordinate 37,708 of JAOWCC010001410.1, forward strand.
TCATTCCTGATTCATCATTCATCATTCCTGACTCATCATTCCTGATTCCTGATTCATGATTCATGATTCCTGATTCCTGATTAATAACTTCTGATTCCTGATTCTTGATTCATCATTCCTGATTCATCATTCCTGATTCATCATTCATCATTCCTGATTCATCATTCATCATTCCTGATTCATCATTCCTGATTCCTGATTCATCATTCATGATACCTGATTCCTGATTCATCATTCCTGATTCATCATTCCTGATTCATCATTCATCATTCCTGATTCATCATTCCTTATTCCTGATTCATCATTCCTGATTCCTGATTCAACATTCATCATTCCTGATTCATCATTCCTGATTCCTGATTCATCATTCATCATTCCTGAATCATCATTCATCATTCCTGATTCGTCATTCATCATTCCTGATTCATCATTCCTGATTCCTGATTCCTGATTCCTGATTCATCATTCCTGATTCCTGATTCCTGATTCATCATTCCTGATTCATCATTCCTGATTCATCATTCATCATTCCTGATTCATCATTCCAGATTCCTGATTCATCATTCCTGATTCATCATTCCTGATTCATCATTCATCATTCCTGATTCATCATTCATCATTCCTGACTCATCATTCCTGATTCCTGATTCATGATTCATGATTCCTGATTCCTGATTCATCATTCATGATTCCTGATTCATCATTCCTGATTCCTGATTCATCATTCCTGATTCATGATTCACCATTCCTGATTCCTGATTCATCATTCCTCTTCCTGATTCATCATTCCTGATTCCTGATACATCATTCATCATTCCTGATTCATCATTCCTGATTCCTGATTCATCATTGCTGATTCCTGATTCATCATTCATCATTCCTGATTGATCATTCCTCATTCCTGATTCATCATTCCTCATTCCTGATTCATCATTCCTGATTCCTGATTCATCATTCCTGATTCCTAATTCATCATTCATCATTCCTGATTGATCATTCCTGATTCATCATTCATCATTCCTGATTCATCATTCATCATTCCTGACTCATCATTCCTGATTCCTGATTCATGATTCATGATTCCTGATTCCTGATTCATCATTCATGATTCCTGATTCATCATTCCTGATTCCTGATTCATCATTCCTGATTCATGATTCACCATTCCTGATTCCTGATTCATCATTCCTCTTTCCTGATTCATCATTCCTGATTCCTGATACATCATTCATCATTCCTGATTCATCATTCCTGATTCCTGATTCATCATTGCTGATTCCTGATTCATCATTCATCATTCCTGATTGATCATTCCTCATTCCTGATTCATCATTCCTCATTCCTGATTCATCATTCCTGATTCCTGATTCATCATTCCTGATTCCTAATTCATCATTCATCATTCCTGATTGATCATTCCTCATTCCTGATTCATCATTCCTCATTCCTGATTCATCATTCCTGATTCCTGATTGATCATTCCTCATTCCTGATTCATCATTCCTCATTCCTGATTCATCATTCCTGATTCATCATTCATCATTCCTGATTCATCATTCCTGATTCCTGATTCATCATTCCTGATTCCTGATTCATCATTCCTGATTCCTGATTCATCATTCCTGATTCATCATTCCTGATTCATCATTCATCATTCCTGATTCATCATTCCTGATTCCTGATTCATCATTCCTGATTCCTGATTCATCATTCCTGATTCCTGATTCATCATTCATCATTCCTGATTCATCATTCCTGAATCCTGATTCATCATTGCTGATTCCTGATTCATCATTCATCATTCCTGATTGATCATTCCTGATTCATCATTCCTGATTCCTGATTCATCATTCCTGATTCCTGATTCACCATTCCTGATTCCTGATTCATCATTCCTCTTTCCTGATTCATCATTCCTGATTCCGGATACATCATTCATCATTCCTGATTCATCATTCCTGATTCCTGATTCATCATTCCTGATTCATCATTCCTCATTCCTGATTCATCATTCCTGATTCCTGATTCATCATTTATCATTCCTGATTCATCATTCCTCATTCCTGATTCATCATTCCTGATTCCTGATTGATCATTCCTGAATCCTGATTCATCATTGCTGATTCCTGATTCATCATTCATCATTCCTGATTGATCATTCCTCATTCCTGATTCATCATTCCTCATTCCTGATTCATCATTCCTGATTCCTGATTCATCATTCCTGATTCCTGATTCCTGATTCATCATGCCTGATTCATCATTCCTGATTCCTGATTCATCATTCCTGATTCCTGATTCATCATTCCTGATTTCTGATTCATCATTCATCATTCCTGATTCATTATTCCTGATTCCTGATTCATCATTCCTGATTCCTGATTCCTGATTCCTGATTCATCATTCCTGATTCCTGATTCCTGATTCATCATTCATGATACTTGATTCCTGATTCATCATTCCTGATTCATCATTCCTGATTCATCATTCATCATTCCTGATTCATCATTCCTTATTCCTGATTCATCATTCCTGATTCCTGATTCAACATTCATCATTCCTGATTCATCATTCCTGATTCCTGATTCATCATTCATCATTCCTGAATCATCATTCATCATTCCTGATTCGTCATTCATCATTCCTGATTCATCATTCCTGATTCCTGATTCCTGATTCCTGATTCATCATTCCTGATTCCTGATTCCTGATTCATCATTCCTGATTCATCATTCCTGATTCATCATTCATCATTCCTGATTCATCATTCCAGATTCCTGATTCATCATTCCTGATTCATCATTCATCATTCCTGATTCATCATTCATCATTCCTGACTCATCATTCCTGATTCCTGATTCATGATTCATGATTCCTGATTCCTGATTCATCATTCATGATTCCTGATTCATCATTCCTGATTCCTGATTCATCATTCCTGATTCCTGATTCCTGATTCATCATGCCTGATTCATCATTCCTGATTCCTGATTCATCATTCCTGATTCCTGATTCATCATTCCTGATTTCTGATTCATCATTCATCATTCCTGATTCATTATTCCTGATTCCTGATTCATCATTCCTGATTCCTGATTCCTGATTCCTGATTCATCATTCCTGATTCCTGATTCCTGATTCATCATTCATGATACCTGATTCCTGATTCATCATTCCTGATTCATCATTCCTGATTCATCATTCATCATTCCTGATTCATCATTCCTTATTCCTGATTCATCATTCCTGATCCTGATTCAACATTCATCATTCCTGATTCATCATTCCTGATTCCTGATTCATCATTCATCATTCCTGAATCATCATTCATCATTCCTGATTCGTCATTCATCATTCTGATTCATCATTCCTGATTCCTGATTCCTGATTCCTGATTCATCATTCCTGATTCCTGATTCCTGATTCATCATTCCTGATTCATCATTCCTGATTCATCATTCCTGATTCATCATTCATCATTCCTGATTCATCATTCCAGATTCCTGATTCATCATTCCTGATTCATCATTCATCATTCCTGATTCATCATTCATCATTCCTGACTCATCATTCCTGATTCCTGATTCATGATTCATGATTCCTGATTCCTGATTAATAACTTCTGATTCCTGATTCTTGATTCATCATTCCTGATTCATCATTCCTGATTCATCATTCATCATTCTGATTCATCATTCATCATTCCTGATTCATCATTCCTGATTCCTGATTCATCATTCATGATACCTGATTCCTGATTCATCATTCCTGATTCATCATTCCTGATTCATCATTCATCATTCCTGATTCATCATTCCTTATTCCTGATTCATCATTCCTGATTCCTGATTCAACATTCATCATTCCTGATTCATCATTCCTGATTCCTGATTCATCATTCATCATTCCTGAATCATCATTCATCATTCCTGATTCGTCATTCATCATTCCTGATTCATCATTCCTGATTCCTGATTCCTGATTCCTGATTCATCATTCCTGATTCCTGATTCCTGATTCATCATTCCTGATTCATCATTCCTGATTCATCATTCATCATTCCTGATTCATCATTCCAGATTCCTGATTCATCATTCCTGATTCATCATTCCTGATTCATCATTCATCATTCCTGATTCATCATTCATCATTCCTGACTCATCATTCCTGATTCCTGATTCATGATTCATGATTCCTGATTCCTGATTCATCATTCATGATTCCTGATTCATCATTCCTGATTCCTGATTCATCATTCCTGATTCATGATTCACCATTCCTGATTCCTGATTCATCATTCCTCTTTCCTGATTCATCATTCCTGATTCCTGATACATCATTCATCATTCCTGATTCATCATTCCTGATTCCTGATTCATCATTGCTGATTCCTGATTCATCATTCATCATTCCTGATTGATCATTCCTCATTCCTGATTCATCATTCCTCATTCCTGATTCATCATTCCTGATTCCTGATTCATCATTCCTGATTCCTAATTCATCATTCATCATTCCTGATTGATCATTCCTCATTCCTGATTCATCATTCCTCATTCCTGATTCATCATTCCTGATTCCTGATTGATCATTCCTCATTCCTGATTCATCATTCCTCATTCCTGATTCATCATTCCTGATTCATCATTCATCATTCCTGATTCATCATTCCTGATTCCTGATTCATCATTCCTGATTCCTGATTCATCATTCCTGATTCCTGATTCATCATTCTGATTCATCATTCCTGATTCATCATTCATCATTCCTGATTCATCATTCCTGATTCCTGATTCATCATTCCTGATTCCTGATTCATCATTCCTGATTCCTGATTCATCATTCATCATTCCTGATTCATCATTCCTGAATCCTGATTCATCATTGCTGATTCCTGATTCATCATTCATCATTCCTGATTGATCATTCCTGATTCATCATTCCTGATTCCTGATTCATCATTCCTGATTCCTGATTCACCATTCCTGATTCCTGATTCATCATTCCTCTTCCTGATTCATCATTCCTGATTCCGGATACATCATTCATCATTCCTGATTCATCATTCCTGATTCCTGATTCATCATTCCTGATTCATCATTCCTCATTCCTGATTCATCATTCCTGATTCCTGATCATCATTTATCATTCCTGATTCATCATTCCTCATTCCTGATTCATCATTCCTGATTCCTGATTGATCATTCCTGAATCCTGATTCATCATTGCTGATTCCTGATTCATCATTCATCATTCCTGATTGATCATTCCTCATTCCTGATTCATCATTCCTCATTCCTGATTCATCATTCCTGATTCCTGATTCATCATTCCTGATTCCTGATTCCTGATTCATCATGCCTGATTCATCATTCCTGATTCCTGATTCATCATTCCTGATTCCTGATTCATCATTCCTGATTTCTGATTCATCATTCATCATTCCTGATTCATTATTCCTGATTCCTGATTCATCATTCCTGATTCCTGATTCCTGATTCCTGATTCATCATTCCTGATTCCTGATTCCTGATTCATCATTCATGATACTTGATTCCTGATTCATCATTCCTGATTCATCATTCCTGATTCATCATTCATCATTCCTGATTCATCATTCCTTATTCCTGATTCATCATTCCTGATTCCTGATTCAACATTCATCATTCCTGATTCATCATTCTGATTCCTGATTCATCATTCATCATTCCTGAATCATCATTCATCATTCCTGATTCGTCATTCATCATTCCTGATTCATCATTCCTGATTCCTGATTCCTGATTCCTGATTCATCATTCCTGATTCCTGATTCCTGATTCATCATTCCTGATTCATCATTCCTGATTCATCATTCATCATTCCTGATTCATCATTCCAGATTCCTGATTCATCATTCCTGATTCATCATTCATCATTCCTGATCATCATTCATCATTCCTGACTCATCATTCCTGATTCCTGATTCATGATTCATGATTCCTGATTCCTGATTCATCATTCATGATTCCTGATTCATCATTCCTGATTCCTGATTCATCATTCCTGATTCCTGATTCTGATTCATCATGCCTGATTCATCATCCTGATTCCTGATTCATCATTCCTGATTCCTGATTCATCATTCCTGATTTCTGATTCATCATTCATCATTCCTGATTCATTATTCCTGATTCCTGATTCATCATTCCTGATTCCTGATTCCTGATTCCTGATTCATCATTCCTGATTCCTGATTCCTGATTCATCATTCATGATACCTGATTCCTGATTCATCATTCCTGATTCATCATTCTGATTCATCATTCATCATTCCTGATTCATCATTCCTTATTCCTGATTCATCATTCCTGATTCCTGATTCAACATTCATCATTCCTGATTCATCATTCCTGATTCTGATTCATCATTCATCATTCCTGAATCATCATTCATCATTCCTGATTCGTCATTCATCATTCCTGATTCATCATTCCTGATTCCTGATTCCTGATTCCTGATTCATCATTCCTGATTCCTGATTCCTGATTCATCATTCCTGATTCATCATTCCTGATTCATCATTCCTGATTCATCATTCATCATTCCTGATTCATCATTCCAGATTCCTGATTCATCATTCCTGATTCATCATTCATCATTCCTGATTCATCATTCATCATTCCTGACTCATCATTCCTGATTCCTGATTCATGATTCATGATTCCTGATTCCTGATTAATAACTTCTGATTCCTGATTCTTGATTCATCATTCCTGATTCATCATTCCTGATTCATCATTCATCATTCCTGATTCATCATTCATCATTCCTGATTCATCATTCCTGATTCCTGATTCATCATTCCTGATTCCTGATTCATCATTCATCATTCCTGATACTGATTCTGATTCGTCATTCCTGATTCATCATTCGTCATTCCTGATTCATCATTCCTTATTCCTGATTCATCATTCCGGATTCCTGATTCATCATTCATCATTCCTGATTCATCATTCATCATTCCTGATTCATCATTGCTGATTCCTGATTCATCATTCATCATTCCTGATTCATCATTCATCATTCCTGAATCATCATTCATCATTCCTGATTCATCATTCCTGATTCCTGATTCCTGATTCCTGATTCATCATTCCTGATTCCTGATTCCTGATTCATCATTCCTGATTCACCATTCCTGATTCATCATTCATCATTCCTGATTCATCATTCAGATTCCTGATTCATCATTCTGATTCATCATTCATCATTCCTGATTCATCATTCATCATTCCTGACTCATCATTCCTGATTCCTGATTCATGATTCATCATTCCTGATTCCTGATTCATCATTCATGATTCCTGATTCATCATTCCTGATTCCTGATTCCTGATTCCTGATTCCTGATTCATCATTCCTGATTCATGATTCACCATTCCTGATTCCTGATTCATCATTCCTCTTTCCTGATTCATCATTCCTGATTCCTGATACATCATTCATCATTCCTGATTCATCATTCCTGATTCCTGATTCATCATTCCTGATTCCTGATTCATCATTCCTGATTCATCATTCCTGATTCCTGATTCATCATTCCTGATTCCTAATTCATCATTCATCATTCCTGATTGATCATTCCTCATTCCTGATTCATCATTCCTCATTCCTGATTCATCATTCCTGATTCCTGATTGATCACTCCTCATTCCTGATTCATCATTCCTCATTCCTGATTCATCATTCCTGATTCATCATTCATCATTCCTGATTCATCATTCCTGATTCCTGATTCATCATTCCTGATTCCTGATTCATCATTCCTGATTCCTGATTCATCATTCCTGATTCATCATTCCTGATTCATCATTCATCATTCCTGATTCATCATTCCTGATTCCTGATTCATCATTCCTGATTCCTGATTCATCATTCCTGATTCCTGATTCATCATTCATCATTCCTGATTCATCATTCCTTATTCCTGATTCATCATTCCTGATTCCTGATTCAACATTCATCATTCCTGATTCATCATTCCTGATTCCTGATTCATCATTCCTGATTCCTGATTCAACATTCATCATTCCTGATTCCTGATTCCTGATTCATCATTCCTGATTCCTGATTCATCATTCCTGATTCCTGATTCATCATTTCTGATTCATCATTCCTGATTCATCATCCTGATTCCTGATTCATCATTCCTGACTCATCATTCATCATTCATCATTCCTGATTCATCATTCCCTGATTCCTGATTCATCATTTATGATTCCTGATTCATCATTCCTGATTCCTGATTCATCATTCCTGATTCCTGATTCATCATTCCTGATTCATGATTCACCATTCCTGATTCCTGATTCATCATTCCTCTTTCCTGATTCATCATTCCTGATTCCTGATACATCATTCATCATTCCTGATTCCTGATTCATCATTCCTGATTCCTGATTCATGATACCTGATTCATCATTCCTGATTCATCATTCCTGATTCATCATTCCTGATTCATCATTCATCATTCCTGATTCATCATTCCTGATTCCTGATTCATCATTCCTGATTCCTGATTCATCATTCCTTATTCCTGATTCATCATTCATCATTCCTGATTCATCATTCCTGAATCCTGATTCATCATTGCTGATTCCTGATTCATCATTCATCATTCCTGATTGATCATTCCTCATTCCTGATTCATCATTCCTGATTCCTGATTCATCATTCCTGATTCCTGATTCATCATTCCTGATTCCTGATTCCTGATTCATCATGCCTGATTCATCATTCCTGATTCATCATTCATCATTCCTGATTCATCATTCCTGATTCCTGATTCATCATTCATGATTCCTGATTCATCATTCCTGATTCCTGATTCATCATTCCTGATTCCTGATTCATCATTCCTGATTCATGATTCACCATTCCTGATTCCTGATTCATCATTCCTCTTTCCTGATTCATCATTCCTGATTCCTGATACATCATTCATCATTCCTGATTCATCATTCCTGATTCCTGATTCATCATTCCTGATTCCTGATTCATGATACCTGATTCATCATTCCTGATTCATCATTCCTGATTCATGATTCATCATTCCTGATTCCTGATTCATCATTCCTTATTCCTGATTCATCATTCATCATTCCTGATTCATCATTCCTGAATCCTGATTCATCATTGCTGATTCCTGATTCATCATTCATCATTCCTGATTGATCATTCCTCATTCCTGATTCATCATTCCTCATTCCTGATTCATCATTCCTGATTCCTGATTCATCATTCCTGATTCCTGATTCCTGATTCATCATGCCTGATTCATCATTCCTGATTCCTGATTCATCATTCCTGATTCCTGATTCATCATTCCTGATTTCTGATTCATCATTCATCATTCCTGATTCATTATTCCTGATTCCTGATTCATCATTCCTGATTCCTGATTCCTGATTCCTGATTCATCATTCCTGATTCCTGATTCCTGATTCATCATTCATGATACCTGATTCCTGATTCATCATTCCTGATTCATCATTCATCATTCCTGATTCATCATTCCTTATTCCTGATTCATCATTCCTGATTCCTGATTCAACATTCATCATTCCTGATTCATCATTCCTGATTCCTGATTCATCATTCATCATTCCTGAATCATCATTCATCATTCCTGATTCGTCATTCATCATTCCTGATTCATCATTCCTGATTCCTGATTCCTGATTCCTGATTCATCATTCCTGATTCCTGATTCCTGATTCATCATTCCTGATTCATCATTCCTGATTCATCATTCATCATTCCTGATTCATCATTCCAGATTCCTGATTCATCATTCCTGATTCATCATTCATCATTCCTGATTCATCATTCATCATTCCTGACTCATCATTCCTGATTCCTGATTCATGATTCATGATTCCTGATTCCTGATTCATCATTCATGATTCCTGATTCATCATTCCTGATTCCTGATTCATCATTCCTGATTCCTGATTCATCATTCCTGATTCATGATTCACCATTCCTGATTCCTGATTCATCATTCCTCTTTCCTGATTCATCATTCCTGATTCCTGATACATCATTCATCATTCCTGATTCATCATTCCTGATTCCTGATTCATCATTCCTGATTCCTGATTCATCATTCCTGATTCATCATTCCTGATTCCTGATTCATCATTCCTGATTCCTAATTCATCATTCATCATTCCTGATTGATCATTCCTCATTCCTGATTCATCATTCCTCATTCCTGATTCATCATTCCTGATTCCTGATTGATCATTCCTCATTCCTGATTCATCATTCCTCATTCCTGATTCATCATTCCTGATTCATCATTCATCATTCCTGATTCATCATTCCTGATTCCTGATTCATCATTCCTGATTCCTGATTCATCATTCCTGATTCCTGATTCATCATTCCTGATTCATCATTCCTGATTCATCATTCATCATTCCTGATTCATCATTCCTGATTCCTGATTCATCATTCCTGATTCCTGATTCATCATTCCTGATTCCTGATTCATCATTCATCATTCCTGATTCATCATTCCTGAATCCTGATTCATCATTGCTGATTCCTGATTCATCATTCATCATTCCTGATTGATCATTCCTGATTCATCATTCCTGATTCCTGATTCATCATTCCTGATTCCTGATTCATCATTTCTGATTCCTGATTCACCATTCCTGATTCCTGATTCATCATTCCTCTTTCCTGATTCATCATTCCTGATTCCGGATACATCATTCATCATTCCTGATTCATCATTCCTGATTCCTGATTCATCATTCCTGATTCATCATTCCTGATTCCTGATTCATCATTCCTGATTCCTGATTCATCATTTATCATTCCTGATTCATCATTCCTCATTCCTGATTCATCATTCCTGATTCCTGATTGATCATTCCTGAATCCTGATTCATCATTGCTGATTCCTGATTCATCATTCATCATTCCTGATTGATCATTCCTCATTCCTGATTCATCATTCCTCATTCCTGATTCATCATTCCTGATTCCTGATTCATCATTCATCATTCCTGATTCATCATTCCTGATTCCTGATTCATCATTCCTGATTCCTGATTCATCATTCCTGATTCATCATTCCTAATTCCTGATTCATCATTCCTGATTCCTAATTCATCATTCATCATTCCTGATTCATCATTCCTCATTCCTGATTCATCAATCCTCATTCCTGATTCATCATTCCTGATTCCTGATTGATCACTCCTCATTCCTGATTCATCATTCCTCATTCCTGATTCATCATTCCTGATTCATCATTCATCATTCCTGATTCATCATTCCTCATTCCTGATTCATCATTCCTGATTCCTGATTCATCATTTATCATTCCTGATTCATCATTCCTCATTCCTGATTCATCATTCCTGATTCCTGATTGATCATTCCTCATTCCTGAATCATCATTCCTGATTCCTGATTGATCATTCCTGATTCCTGATTAATAACTTCTGATTCCTGATTCTTGATTCATCATTCCTGATTCATCATTCCTGATTCATCATTCATCATTCCTGATTCATCATTCATCATTCCTGATTCATCATTCCTGATTCCTGATTCATCATTCCTGATTCCTGATTCATCATTCATCATTCCTGATACTGATTCCTGATTCGTCATTCCTGATTCATCATTCGTCATTCCTGATTCATCATTCATCATTCCTGATTCATCATTCCTTATTCCTGATTCATCATTCCTGATTCCTGATTCATCATTCATCATTCCTGATTCATCATTCATCATTCCTGATTCATCATTCCTGATTCCTGATTCATCATTCCTGATTCCTGATTCATCATTCATCATTCCTATTCCTGATTCCTGATTCATCATTGCTGATTCCTGATTCATCATTCATCATTCCTGATTCCTGATTTATCATTCCTGATTCATCATTCATCATTCCTGATTCATCATTCATCATTCCAGATTCCTGATTCATCATTCCTGATTCCTGATTCCTGATTCATCATTCCTGATTCCTGATTCATCATTCATGATACCTGATTCCTGATTCATCATTCCTGATTCATCATTCCTCATTCATCATTCATCATTCCTGATTCATCATTCCTGATTCCTGATTCATCATTCATGATTCCTGATTCAACATTCATCATTCCTGATTCATCATTCCTGATTCCTGATTCATCATTCATCATTCCTGAATCATCATTCATCATTCCTGATTCGTCATTCATCATTCCTGATTCATCATTCCTGATTCATCATTCCTGATTCCTGATTCCTGATTCCTGATTCATCATTCCTGATTCCTGATTCCTGATTCATCATTCCTGATTCATCATTCCTGATTCATCATTCATCATTCCTGATTCATCATTCCAGATTCTTGATTCATCATTCCTGATTCATCATTCATCATTCCTGATTCATCATTCATCATTCCTGATTCATCATTCCTGATTCCTGATTCATCATTCCTGATTCATGATTCACCATTCCTGATTCCTGATTCATCATTCCTCTTTCCTGATTCATCATTCCTGATTCCTGATACATCATTCATCATTCCTGATTCATCATTCCTGATTCCTGATTCATCATTCCTGATTCCTGATTCATCATTCCTGATTCCTGATTCATCATTCCTGATTCCTGATTCATCATTCCTGATTCCTGATTCATCATTCCTGATTTCTGATTCATCATTCATCATTCCTGATTCATTATTCCTGATTCCTGATTCATCATTCCTGATTCATTATTCCTGATTCCTGATTCATCATTCCTGATTCCTGATTCCTGATTCATCATTCCTGATTCATCATTCCTGATTCATCATTCATCATTCCTGATTGATCATTCCTCATTCCTGATTCATCATTCCTGATTCCTGATTCATCATTCCTGATTCCTGATTCATCATTCCTGATTCCTGATTCCTGATTCATCATGCCTGATTCATCATTCCTGATTCATCATTCATCATTCCTGATTCATCATTCCTGATTCCTGATTCATCATTCATGATTCCTGATTCATCATTCCTGATTCCTGATTCATCATTCCTGATTCCTGATTCATCATACCTGATTCATGATTCACCATTCCTGATTCCTGATTCATCATTCCTCTTTCCTGATTCATCATTCCTGATTCCTGATACATCATTCATCATTCCTGATTCATCATTCCTGATTCCTGATTCATCATTCCTGATTCCTGATTCATGATTCATGATACCTGATTCCTGATTCATCATTCATGATTCCTGATTCATCATTCCTGATTCCTGATTCATCATTCCTGATTCCTGATTCATCATTCCTGATTCATGATTCACCATTCCTGATTCCTGATTCATCATTCCTCTTTCCTGATTCATCATTCCTGATTCCTGATACATCATTCATCATTCCTGATTCATCATTCCTGATTCCTGATTCATCATTCCTGATTCCTGATTCATCATTCCTGATTCATCATTCCTGATTCCTGATTCATCATTCCTGATTCCTAATTCATCATTCATCATTCCTGATTGATCATTCATCATTCCTGATTCATCATTCCTGATTCCTGATTCATCATTCCTGATTCCTGATTCATCATTCCTGATTCATCATTCCTGATTCCTGATTCATCATTCCTGATTCCTAATTCATCATTCATCATTCCTGATTGATCATTCATCATTCCTGATTGATCATTCCTCATTCCTGATTCATCATTCCTCATTCCTGATTCATCATTCCTGATTCCTGATTGATCATTCCTTATTCCTGATTCATCATTCCTCATTCCTGATTCATCATTCCTGATTCATCATTCATCATTCCTGATTCATCATTCCTGATTCCTGATTCATCATTCCTGATTCCTGATTCATCATTCCTGATTCCTGATTCATCATTCCTGATTCATCATTCCTGATTCATCATTCATCATTCCTGATTCATCATTCCTGATTCCTGATTCATCATTCCTGATTCCTGATTCATCATTCCTGATTCCTGATTCATCATTCATCATTCCTGATTCATCATTCCTGAATCCTGATTCATCATTGCTGATTCCTGATTCATCATTCATCATTCCTGATTGATCATTCCTGATTCATCATTCCTGATTCCTGATTCATCATTCCTGATTCCTGATTCATCAATCCTGATTCCTGATTCACCATTCCTGATTCCTGATTCATCATTCCTCTTTCCTGATTCATCATTCCTGATTCCGGATACATCATTCATCATTCCTGATTCATCATTCCTGATTCCTGATTCATCATTCCTGATTCATCATTCCTCATTCCTGATTCATCATTCCTGATTCCTGATTGATCATTTATCATTCCTGATTCATCATTCCTCATTCCTGATTCATCATTCCTGATTCCTGATTGATCATTCCTGAATCCTGATTCATCATTGCTGATTCCTGATTCATCATTCATCATTCCTGATTGATCATTCCTCATTCCTGATTCATCATTCCTGATTCCTGATTCATCATTCCTGATTCCTGATTCATCATTCATCATTCCTGATTCATCATTCCTGATTCCTGATTCATCATTCCTGATTCCTGATTCATCATTCCTGATTCATCATTCCTGATTCCTGATTCATCATTCCTGATTCCTAATTCATCATTCATCATTCCTGATTCATCATTCCTCATTCCTGATTCATCAATCCTCATTCCTGATTCATCATTCCTGATTCCTGATTGATCACTCCTCATTCCTGATTCATCATTCCTCATTCCTGATTCATCATTCCTGATTCATCATTCATCATTCCTGATTCATCATTCCTCATTCCTGATTCATCATTCCTGATTCCTGATTCATCATTTATCATTCCTGATTCATCATTCCTCATTCCTGATTCATCATTCCTGATTCCTGATTGATCATTCCTCATTCCTGAATCATCATTCCTGATTCCTGATTCATCATTCCTGATTCCTGATTAATCACTTCTGATTCCTGATTCTTGATTCATCATTCCTGATTCATCATTCCTGATTCATCATTCATCATTCCTGATTCATCATTCATCATTCCTGATTCATCATTCCTGATTCCTGATTCATCATTCCTGATTCCTGATTCATCATTCATCATTCCTGATACTGATTCCTGATTCGTCATTCCTGATTCATCATTCGTCATTCCTGATTCATCATTCATCATTCCTGATTCATCATTTCTTATTCCTGATTCATCATTCCGGATTCCTGATTCATCATTCATCATTCCTGATTCATCATTCCTGATTCCTGATTCATCATTGCTGATTCCTGATTCATCATTCATCATTCCTGATTCATCATTCATCATTCCTGAATCATCATTCATCATTCCTGATTCATCATTCCTGATTCATCATTCCTGATTCCTGATTCCTGATTCCTGATTCATCATTCCTGATTCCTGATTCCTGATTCATCATTCCTGATTCATCATTCCTGATTCATCATTCATCATTCCTGATTCATCATTCCAGATTCCTGATTCATCATTCCTGATTCATCATTCATCATTCCTGATTCATCATTCATCATTCCTGACTCATCATTCCTGATTCCTGATTCATGATTCATCATTCCTGATTCCTGATTCATCATTCATGATTCCTGATTCATCATTCCTGATTCCTGATTCCTGATTCCTGATTCCTGATTCATCATTCCTGATTCATGATTCACCATTCCTGATTCCTGATTCATCATTCCTCTTTCCTGATTCATCATTCCTGATTCCTGATACATCATTCATCATTCCTGATTCATCATTCCTGATTCCTGATTCATCATTCCTGATTCCTGATTCATCATTCCTGATTCATCATTCCTGATTCCTGATTCATCATTCCTGATTCCTAATTCATCATTCATCATTCCTGATTGATCATTCCTCATTCCTGATTCATCATTCCTCATTCCTGATTCATCATTCCTGATTCCTGATTGATCACTCCTCATTCCTGATTCATCATTCCTCATTCCTGATTCATCATTCCTGATTCATCATTCATCATTCCTGATTCATCATTCCTGATTCCTGATTCATCATTCCTGATACCTGATTCATCATTCCTGATTCCTGATTCATCATTCCTGATTCATCATTCCTGATTCATCATTCCTGATTCATCATTCATCATTCCTGATTCATCATTCCTGATTCCTGATTCATCATTCCTGATTCCTGATTCATCATTCCTGATTCCTGATTCATCATTCATCATTCCTGATTCATCATTCCTTATTCCTGATTCATCATTCCTGATTCCTGATTCAACATTCATCATTCCTGATTCATCATTCCTGATTCCTGATTCATCATTCCTGATTCCTGATTCAACATTCATCATTCCTGATTCCTGATTCCTGATTCATCATTCCTGATTCCTGATTCATCATTCCTGATTCCTGATTCATCATTTCTGATTCATCATTCCTGATTCATCATTCCTGATTCCTGATTCATCATTCCTGACTCATCATTCATCATTCATCATTCCTGATTCATCATTCCTGATTCCTGATTCATCATTCATGATTCCTGATTCATCATTCCTGATTCCTGATTCATCATTCCTGATTCCTGATTCATCATTCCTGATTCATGATTCACCATTCCTGATTCCTGATTCATCATTCCTCTTTCCTGATTCATCATTCCTGATTCCTGATACATCATTCATCATTCCTGATTCCTGATTCATCATTCCTGATACATCATTCATCATTCCTGATTCCTGATTCATCATTCCTGATTCATGATACCTGATTCATCATTCATCATTCCTGATTCATCATTCCTGATTCCTAATTCATCATTCCTGATTCCTGATTCATCATTCCTTATTCCTGATTCATCATTCATCATTCCTGATTCATCATTCCTGAATCCTGATTCATCATTGCTGATTCCTGATTCATCATTCATCATTCCTGATTGATCATTCCTCATTCCTGATTCATCATTCCTGATTCCTGATTCATCATTCCTGATTCCTGATTCATCATTCCTGATTCCTGATTCCTGATTCATCATGCCTGATTCATCATTCATCATTCCTGATTCATCATTCCTGATTCCTGATTCATCATTCATGATTCCTGATTCATCATTCCTGATTCCTGATTCATCATTCCTGATTCCTGATTCATCATTCCTGATTCATGATTCACCATTCCTGATTCCTGATTCATCATTCCTCTTTCCTGATTCATCATTCCTGATTCCTGATACATCATTCATCATTCCTGATTCATCATTCCTGATTCCTGATTCATCATTCCTGATTCCTGATTCATGATACCTGATTCATCATTCCTGATTCATCATTCCTGATTCATGATTCATCATTCCTGATTCCTGATTCATCATTCCTTATTCCTGATTCATCATTCATCATTCCTGATTCATCATTCCTGAATCCTGATTCATCATTGCTGATTCCTGATTCATCATTCATCATTCCTGATTGATCATTCCTCATTCCTGATTCATCATTCCTCATTCCTGATTCATCATTCCTGATTCCTGATTCATCATTCCTGATTCCTGATTCCTGATTCATCATGCCTGATTCATCATTCCTGATTCCTGATTCATCATTCCTGATTCCTGATTCATCATTCCTGATTTCTGATTCATCATTCATCATTCCTGATTCATTATTCCTGATTCCTGATTCATCATTCCTGATTCCTGATTCCTGATTCCTGATTCATCATTCCTGATTCCTGATTCCTGATTCATCATTCATGATACCTGATTCCTGATTCATCATTCCTGATTCATCATTCCTGATTCATCATTCATCATTCCTGATTCATCATTCCTTATTCCTGATTCATCATTCCTGATTCCTGATTCAACATTCATCATTCCTGATTCATCATTCCTGATTCCTGATTCATCATTCCTCATTCCTGAATCATCATTCATCATTCCTGATTCGTCATTCATCATTCCTGATTCATCATTCCTGATTCCTGATTCCTGATTCCTGATTCATCATTCCTGATTCCTGATTCCTGATTCATCATTCCTGATTCATCATTCCTGATTCATCATTCATCATTCCTGATTCATCATTCCAGATTCCTGATTCATCATTCCTGATTCATCATTCATCATTCCTGATTCATCATTCATCATTCCTGACTCATCATTCCTGATTCCTGATTCATGATTCATGATTCATGATTCCTGATTCATCATTCATGATTCCTGATTCATCATTCCTGATTCCTGATTCATCATTCCTGATTCCTGATTCATCATTCCTGATTCATGATTCACCATTCCTGATTCCTGATTCATCATTCCTCTTTCCTGATTCATCATTCCTGATTCCTGATACATCATTCATCATTCCTGATTCATCATTCCTGATTCCTGATTCATCATTCCTGATTCCTGATTCATCATTCCTGATTCATCATTCCTGATTCCTGATTCATCATTCCTGATTCCTAATTCATCATTCATCATTCCTGATTGATCATTCCTCATTCCTGATTCATCATTCCTCATTCCTGATTCATCATTCCTGATTCCTGATTGATCATTCCTCATTCCTGATTCATCATTCCTCATTCCTGATTCATCATTCCTGATTCATCATTCATCATTCCTGATTCCTCATTCCTGATTCCTGATTCATCATTCCTGATTCCTGATTCATCATTCCTGATTCCTGATTCATCATTCCTGATTCATCATTCATCATTCCTGATTCATCATTCCTGATTCATCATTCCTGATTCCTGATTCATCATTCCTGATTCCTGATTCATCATTCCTGATTCCTGATTCATCATTCATCATTCCTGATTCATCATTCCTGAATCCTGATTCATCATTGCTGATTCCTGATTCATCATTCATCATTCCTGATTGATCATTCCTGATTCATCATTCCTGATTCCTGATTCATCATTCCTGATTCCTGATTCATCATTCCTGATTCCTGATTCACCATTCCTGATTCCTGATTCATCATTCCTCTTTCCTGATTCATCATTCCTGATTCCGGATACATCATTCATCATTCCTGATTCATCATTCCTGATTCCTGATTCATCATTCCTGATTCCTGATTCATCATTTATCATTCCTGATTCATCATTCCTCATTCCTGATTCATCATTCCTGATTCCTGATTGATCATTCCTGAATCCTGATTCATCATTGCTGATTCCTGATTCATCATTCATCATTCCTGATTGATCATTCCTCATTCCTGATTCATCATTCCTCATTCCTGATTCATCATTCCTGATTCCTGATTCATCATTCATCATTCCTGATTCATCATTCCTGATTCCTGATTCATCATTCCTGATTCCTGATTCATCATTCCTCATTCCTGATTCATCATTCATGATACCTGATTCCTGATTCATCATTCCTGATTCATCATTCCTCATTCATCATTCATCATTCCTGATTCATCATTCCTTATTCCTGATTCATCATTCCTGATTCCTGATTCAACATTCATCATTCCTGATTCATCATTCCTGATTCCTGATTCATCATTCATCATTCCTGAATCATCATTCATCATTCCTGATTCGTCATTCATCATTCCTGATTCATCATTCCTGATTCATCATTCCTGATTCCTGATTCCTGATTCCTGATTCATCATTCCTGATTCCTGATTCCTGATTCATCATTCCTGATTCATCATTCCTGATTCATCATTCATCATTCCTGATTCATCATTCCAGATTCCTGATTCATCATTCCTGATTCATCATTCATCATTCCTGACTCATCATTCCTGATTCCTGATTCATGATTCATCATTCCTGATTCCTGATTCATCATTCATGATTCCTGATTCATCATTCCTGATTCCTGATTCATCATTCCTGATTCCTGATTCATCATTCCTGATTCATGATTCACCATTCCTGATTCCTGATTCATCATTCCTCTTTCCTGATTCATCATTCCTGATTCCTGATACATCATTCATCATTCCTGATTCATCATTCCTGATTCCTGATTCATCATTCCTGATTCCTGATTCATCATTCCTGATTCATCATTCCTGATTCCTGATTCATCATTCCTGATTCCTAATTCATCATTCATCATTCCTGATTCATCATTCCTCATTCCTGATTCATCAATCCTCATTCCTGATTCATCATTCCTGATTCCTGATTGATCACTCCTCATTCCTGATTCATCATTCCTCATTCCTGATTCATCATTCCTGATTCATCATTCATCATTCCTGATTCATCATTCCTCATTCCTGATTCATCATTCCTGATTCCTGATTCATCATTTATCATTCCTGATTCATCATTCCTCATTCCTCATTCATCATTCCTGATTCCTGATTGATCATTCCTCATTCCTGAATCATCATTCCTGATTCCTGATTCATCATTCCTGATTCCTGATTAATCACTTCTGATTCCTGATTCTTGATTCATCATTCCTGATTCATCATTCCTGATTCATCATTCATCATTCCTGATTCATCATTCATCATTCCTGATTCATCATTCCTGATTCCTGATTCATCATTCCTGATTCCTGATTCATCATTCATCATTCCTGATACTGATTCCTGATTCGTCATTCCTGATTCATCATTCGTCATTCCTGATTCATCATTCATCATTCCTGATTCATCATTCCTTATTCCTGATTCATCATTCCGGATTCCTGATTCATCATTCATCATTCCTGATTCATCATTCCTGATTCCTGATTCATCATTGCTGATTCCTGATTCATCATTCATCATTCCTGATTCCTGATTTATCATTCCTGATTCATCATTCATCATTCCTGATTCATCATTCATCATTCCAGATTCCTGATTCATCATTCCTGATTCCTGATTCCTGATTCATCATTCCTGATTCCTGATTCATCATTCATGATACCTGATTCCTGATTCATCATTCCTGATTCATCATTCCTCATTCATCATTCATCATTCCTGATTCATCATTCCTTATTCCTGATTCATCATTCCTGATTCCTGATTCAACATTCATCATTCCTGATTCATCATTCCTGATTCCTGATTCATCATTCATCATTCCTGAATCATCATTCATCTTTCCTGATTCGTCATTCATCATTCCTGATTCATCATTCCTGATTCATCATTCCTGATTCCTGATTCCTGATTCCTGATTCATCATTCCTGATTCCTGATTCCTGATTCATCATTCCTGATTCATCATTCCTGATTCATCATTCATCATTCCTGATTCATCATTCCAGATTCCTGATTCATCATTCCTGATTCATCATTCATCATTCCTGATTCATCATTCATCATTCCTGACTCATCATTCCTGATTCCTGATTCATGATTCATCATTCCTGATTCCTGATTCATCATTCCTGATTCATGATTCACCATTCCTGATTCCTGATTCATCATTCCTCTTTCCTGATTCATGATTCCTGATTCCTGATACATCATTCATCATTCCTGATTCATCATTCCTGATTCCTGATTCATCATTCCTGATTCCTGATTCATCATTCCTGATTCCTGATTCATCATTCCTGATTCCTGATTCCTGATTCATCATGCCTGATTCATCATTCCTGATTCATCATTCATCATTCCTGATTCATCATTCCTGATTCCTGATTCATCATTCCTGATTCCTGATTCATCATTCCTGATTTCTGATTCATCATTCATCATTCCTGATTCATTATTCCTGATTCCTGATTCATCATTCCTGATTCCTGATTCCTGATTCCTGATTCATCATTCCTGATTCCTGATTCATCATTCATGATACCTGATTCCTGATTCATCATTCCTGATTCATCATTCCTGATTCATCATTCATCATTCCTGATTCATCATTCCTTATTCCTGATTCATCATTCCTGATTCCTGATTCATCATTCCTGATTCCTGATTCATCATTCATCATTCCTGAATCATCATTCCTGATTCGTCATTCATCATTCCTGATTCATCATTCCTGATTCCTGATTCCTGATTCCTGATTCATCATTCCTGATTCCTGATTCCTGATTCATCATTCCTGATTCATCATTCCTGATTCATCATTCATCATTCCTGATTCATCATTCCAGATTCCTGATTCATCATTCCTGATTCATCATTCATCATTCCTGATTCATCATTCATCATTCCTGACTCATCATTCCTGATTCCTGATTCATGATTCATCATTCCTGATTCCTGATTCATCATTCATGATTCCTGATTCATCATTCCTGATTCCTGATTCATCATTCCTGATTCCTGATTCATCATTCCTGATTCATGATTCACCATTCCTGATTCCTGATTCATCATTCCTCTTTCCTGATTCATCATTCCTGATTCCTGATACATCATTCATCATTCCTGATTCATCATTCCTGATTCCTGATTCATCATTCCTGATTCATCATTCCTGATTCCTGATTCATCATTCCTGATTCCTGATTCATCATTCCTGATTTCTGATTCATCATTCATCATTCCTGATTCATTATTCCTGATTCCTGATTCATCATTCCTGATTCCTGATTCCTGATTCCTGATTCATCATTCCTGATTCCTGATTCATCATTCATGATACCTGATTCCTGATTCATCATTCCTGATTCATCATTCATCATTCCTGATTCATCATTCCTTATTCCTGATTCATCATTCCTGATTCCTGATTCAACATTCATCATTCCTGATTCATCATTCCTGATTCCTGATTCATCATTCATCATTCCTGAATCATCATTCATCATTCCTGATTCGTCATTCATCATTCCTGATTCATCATTCCTGATTCCTGATTCCTGATTCCTGATTCATCATTCCTGATTCCTGATTCCTGATTCATCATTCCTGATTCATCATTCCTGATTCATCATTCATCATTCCTGATTCATCATTCCAGATTCTTGATTCATCATTCCTGATTCATCATTCATCATTCCTGATTCATCATTCATCATTCCTGACTCATCATTCCTGATTCCTGATTCATCATTCATCATTCCTGATTCCTGATTCATCATTCATGATTCCTGATTCATCATTCCTGATTCCTGATTCATGATTCCTGATTCCTGATTCATCATTCCTGATTCATGATTCACCATTCCTGATTCCTGATTCATCATTCCTCTTTCCTGATTCATCATTCCTGATTCCTGATACATCATTCATCATTCCTGATTCATCATTCCTGATTCCTGATTCATCATTCCTGATTCCTGATTCATCATTCCTGATTCATCATTCCTGATTCCTGATTCATCATTCCTGATTCCTAATTCATCATTCATCATTCCTGATTGATCATTCCTCATTCCTGATTCATCATTCCTCATTCCTGATTCATCATTCCTGATTCCTGATTGATCACTCGTCATTCCTGATTCATCATTCCTCATTCCTGATTCATCATTCCTGATTCATCATTCATCATTCCTGATTCATCATTCTGATTCCTGATTCATCATTCCTGATTCCTGATTCATCATTCCTGATTCCTGATTCATCATTCCTGATTCATCATTCCTGATTCATCATTCATCATTCCTGATTCATCATTCCTGATTCCTGATTCATCATTCCTGATTCCTGATTCATCATTCCTGATTCCTGATTCATCATTCATCATTCCTGATTCATCATTCCTTATTCCTGATTCATCATTCCTGATTCCTGATTCAACATTCATCATTCCTGATTCATCATTCCTGATTCCTGATTCCTGATTCATCATTCCTGATTCCTGATTCATCATTCCTGATTCCTGATTCCTGATTCATCATTCCTGATTCCTGATTCATCATTCCTGATTCCTGATTCATCATTTCTGATTCATCATTCCTGATTCATCATTCCTGATTCCTGATTCATCATTCCTGACTCATCATTCATCATTCATCATTCCTGATTCATCATTCCTGATTCCTGATTCATCATTCATGATTCCTGATTCATCATTCCTGATTCCTGATTCATCATTCCTGATTCCTGATTCATCATTCCTGATTCATGATTCACCATTCCTGATTCCTGATTCATCATTCCTCTTTCCTGATTCATCATTCCTGATTCCTGATACATCATTCATCATTCCTGATTCCTGATTCATCATTCCTGATTCCTGATTCATGATACCTGATTCATCATTCCTGATTCATCATTCCTGATTCATCATTCCTGATTCATCATTCATCATTCCTGATTCATCATTCCTGATTCCTGATTCATCATTCCTGATTCCTGATTCATCATTCCTTATTCCTGATTCATCATTCATCATTCCTGATTCATCATTCCTGAATCCTGATTCATCATTGCTGATTCCTGATTCATCATTCATCATTCCTGATTGATCATTCCTCATTCCTGATTCATCATTCCTGATTCCTGATTCATCATTCCTGATTCCTGATTCATCATTCCTGATTCCTGATTCCTGATTCATCATGCCTGATTCATCATTCCTGATTCATCATTCATCATTCCTGATTCATCATTCCTGATTCCTGATTCATCATTCATGATTCCTGATTCATCATTCCTGATTCCTGATTCATCATTCCTGATTCCTGATTCATCATTCCTGATTCATGATTCACCATTCCTGATTCCTGATTCATCATTCCTCTTTCCTGATTCATCATTCCTGATTCCTGATACATCATTCATCATTCCTGATTCATCATTCCTGATTCCTGATTCATCATTCCTGATTCCTGATTCATCATTCATGATACCTGATTCCTGATTCATCATTCCTGATTCATCATTCCTGATTCATCATTCATCATTCCTGATTCATCATTCCTTATTCCTGATTCATCATTCCTGATTCCTGATTCAACATTCATCATTCCTGATTCATCATTCCTGATTCCTGATTCATCATTCATCATTCCTGAATCATCATTCATCATTCCTGATTCGTCATTCATCATTCCTGATTCATCATTCCTGATTCCTGATTCCTGATTCCTGATTCATCATTCCTGATTCCTGATTCCTGATTCATCATTCCTGATTCATCATTCCTGATTCATCATTCATCATTCCTGATTCATCATTCCAGATTCTTGATTCATCATTCCTGATTCATCATTCATCATTCCTGATTCATGATTCATCATTCCTGACTCATCATTCCTGATTCCTGATTCATCATTCATCATTCCTGATTCCTGATTCATCATTCATGATTCCTGATTCATCATTCCTGATTCCTGATTCATGATTCCTGATTCCTGATTCATCATTCCTGATTCATGATTCATCATTCCTGATTCCTGATTCATCATTCCTGATTCCTAATTCATCATTCATCATTCCTGATTGATCATTCCTCATTCCTGATTCATCATTCCTGATTCCTGATTCATCATTCCTGATTCCTGATTCATCATTCCTGATTCATCATTCCTGATTCCTGATTCATCATTCCTGATTCCTAATTCATCATTCATCATTCCTGATTGATCATTCCTCATTCCTGATTCATCATTCCTGATTCATCATTCATCATTCCTGATTCATCATTCATCATTCCTGATTCATCATTCCTGATTCCTGATTCATCATTCCTGATTCCTGATTCATCATTCCTGATTCCTGATTCATCATTCCTGATTCATCATTCCTGATTCATCATTCATCATTCCTGATTCATCATTCCTGATTCCTGATTCATCAATCCTGATTCCTGATTCATCATTCCTGATTCCTGATTCATCATTCATCATTCTGATTCATCATTCCTTATTCCTGATTCATCATTCCTGATTCCTGATTCAACATTCATCATTCCTGATTCATCATTCCTGATTCCTGATTCCTGATTCATCATTCCTGATTCCTGATTCATCATTCCTGATTCCTGATTCCTGATTCATCATTCCTGATTCCTGATTCATCATTCCTGATTCCTGATTCATCATTTCTGATTCATCATTCCTGATTCATCATTCCTGATTCCTGATTCATCATTCCTGACTCATCATTCATCATTCATCATTCCTGATTCATCATTCCTGATTCCTGATTCATCATTCATGATTCTGATTCATCATTCCTGATTCCTGATTCATCATTCCTGATTCCTGATTCATCATTCCTGATTCATGATTCACCATTCCTGATTCCTGATTCATCATTCCTCTTTCCTGATTCATCATTCCTGATTCCTGATACATCATTCATCATTTCCTGATTCCTGATTCATCATTCCTGATTCCTGATTCATGATACCTGATTCATCATTCCTGATTCATCATTCCTGATTCATCATTCCTGATTCATCATTCATCATTCCTGATTCATCATTCCTGATTCCTGATTCATCATTCCTGATTCCTGATTCATCATTCCTTATTCCTGATTCATCATTCATCATTCCTGATTCATCATTCCTGAATCCTGATTCATCATTGCTGATTCCTGATTCATCATTCATCATTCCTGATTGATCATTCCTCATTCCTGATTCATCATTCCTGATTCCTGATTCATCATTCCTGATTCCTGATTCATCATTCCTGATTCCTGATTCCTGATTCATCATGCCTGATTCATCATTCCTGATTCATCATTCATCATTCTGATTCATCATTCCTGATTCCTGATTCATCATTCATGATTCCTGATTCATCATTCCTGATTCCTGATTCATCATTCCTGATTCCTGATTCATCATTCCTGATTCATGATTCACCATTCCTGATTCCTGATTCATCATTCCTCTTTCCTGATTCATCATTCCTGATTCCTGATACATCATTCATCATTCCTGATTCATCATTCCTGATTCCTGATTCATCATTCCTGATTCCTGATTCATGATACCTGATTCATCATTCCTGATTCATCATTCCTGATTCATCATTCATCATTCCTGATTCATCATTCCTGATTCCTGATTCATCATTCCTGATTCCTGATTCATCATTCCTTATTCCTGATTCATCATTCATCATTCCTGATTCATCATTCCTGAATCCTGATTCATCATTGCTGATTCCTGATTCATCATTCATCATTCCTGATTGATCATTCCTCATTCCTGATTCATCATTCCTCATTCCTGATTCATCATTCCTGATTCCTGATTCATCATTCCTGATTCCTGATTCCTGATTCATCATGCCTGATTCATCATTCCTGATTCCTGATTCATCATTCCTGATTCCTGATTCATCATTCCTGATTTCTGATTCATCATTCATCATTCCTGATTCATTATTCCTGATTCCTGATTCATCATTCCTGATTCCTGATTCCTGATTCCTGATTCATCATTCCTGATTCCTGATTCCTGATTCATCATTCATGATACCTGATTCCTGATTCATCATTCCTGATTCATCATTCCTGATTCATCATTCATCATTCCTGATTCATCATTCCTTATTCCTGATTCATCATTCCTGATTCCTGATTCAACATTCATCATTCCTGATTCATCATTCCTGATTCCTGATTCATCATTCATCATTCCTGAATCATCATTCATCATTCCTGATTCGTCATTCATCATTCCTGATTCATCATTCCTGATTCCTGATTCCTGATTCCTGATTCATCATTCCTGATTCCTGATTCCTGATTCATCATTCCTGATTCATCATTCCTGATTCATCATTCATCATTCCTGATTCATCATTCCAGATTCCTGATTCATCATTCCTGATTCATCATTCCTGATTCATCATTCATCATTCCTGATTCATCATTCATCATTCCTGACTCATCATTCCTGATTCCTGATTCATGATTCATGATTCCTGATTCCTGATTCATCATTCATGATTCCTGATTCATCATTCCTGATTCCTGATTCATCATTCCTGATTCATGATTCACCATTCCTGATTCCTGATTCATCATTCCTCTTTCCTGATTCATCATTCCTGATTCCTGATACATCATTCATCATTCCTGATTCATCATTCCTGATTCCTGATTCATCATTGCTGATTCCTGATTCATCATTCATCATTCCTGATTGATCATTCCTCATTCCTGATTCATCATTCCTCATCCTGATTCATCATTCCTGATTCCTGATTCATCATTCCTGATTCTAATTCATCATTCATCATTCCTGATTGATCATTCCTCATTCCTGATTCATCATTCCTCATTCCTGATTCATCATTCCTGATTCCTGATTGATCATTCCTCATTCCTGATTCGTCATTCCTCATTCCTGATTCATCATTCCTGATTCATCATTCATCATTCCTGATTCATCATTCCTGATTCCTGATTCATCATTCCTGATTCCTGATTCATCATTCCTGATTCCTGATTCATCATTCCTGATTCATCATTCCTGATTCATCATTCATCATTCCTGATTCATCATTCCTGATTCCTGATTCATCATTCCTGATTCCTGATTCATCATTCCTGATTCCTGATTCATCATTCATCATTCCTGATTCATCATTCCTGAATCCTGATTCATCATTGCTGATTCCTGATTCATCATTCATCATTCCTGATTGATCATTCCTGATTCATCATTCCTGATTCCTGATTCATCATTCCTGATTCCTGATTCACCATTCCTGATTCCTGATTCATCATTCCTCTTTCCTGATTCATCATTCCTGATTCCGGATACATCATTCATCATTCCTGATTCATCATTCCTGATTCCTGATTCATCATTCCTGATTCATCATTCCTCATTCCTGATTCATCATTCCTGATTCCTGATTCATCATTTATCATTCCTGATTCATCATTCCTCATTCCTGATTCATCATTCCTGATTCCTGATTGATCATTCCTGAATCCTGATTCATCATTGCTGATTCCTGATTCATGATTCATCATTCCTGATTGATCATTCCTCATTCCTGATTCATCATTCCTCATTCCTGATTCATCATTCCTGATTCCTGATTCATCATTCCTGATTCCTGATTCCTGATTCATCATGCCTGATTCATCATTCCTGATTCCTGATTCATCATTCCTGATTCCTGATTCATCATTCCTGATTTCTGATTCATCATTCATCATTCCTGATTCATTTTTCCTGATTCCTGATTCATCATTCCTGATTCCTGATTCCTGATTCCTGATTCATCATTCCTGATTCCTGATTCCTGATTCATCATTCATGATACTTGATTCCTGATTCATCATTCCTGATTCATCATTCCTGATTCATCATTCATCATTCCTGATTCATCATTCCTTATTCCTGATTCATCATTCCTGATTCCTGATTCAACATTCATCATTCCTGATTCATCATTCCTGATTCCTGATTCATCATTCATCATTCCTGAATCATCATTCATCATTCCTGATTCGTCATTCATCATTCCTGATTCATCATTCCTGATTCCAGATTCCTGATTCCTGATTCATCATTCCTGATTCCTGATTCCTGATTCATCATTCCTGATTCATCATTCCTGATTCATCATTCATCATTCCTGATTCATCATTCCAGATTCCTGATTCATCATTCCTGATTCATCATTCATCATTCCTGATTCATCATTCATCATTCCTGACTCATCATTCCTGATTCCTGATTCCTGATTCATGATTCCTGATTCCTGATTCATCATTCATGATTCCTGATTCATCATTCCTGATTCCTGATTCATCATTCCTGATTCCTGATTCCTGATTCATCATGCCTGATTCATCATTCCTGATTCCTGATTCATCATTCCTGATTCCTGATTCATCATTCCTGATTTCTGATTCATCATTCATCATTCCTGATTCATTATTCCTGATTCCTGATTCATCATTCCTGATTCCTGATTCCTGATTCCTGATTCATCATTCCTGATTCCTGATTCCTGATTCATCATTCATGATACCTGATTCCTGATTCATCATTCCTGATTCATCATTCCTGATTCATCATTCATCATTCCTGATTCATCATTCCTTATTCCTGATTCATCATTCCTGATTCCTGATTCAACATTCATCATTCCTGATTCATCATTCCTGATTCCTGATTCATCATTCATCATTCCTGAATCATCATTCATCATTCCTGATTCGTCATTCATCATTCCTGATTCATCATTCCTGATTCCTGATTCCTGATTCCTGATTCATCATTCCTGATTCCTGATTCCTGATTCATCATTCCTGATTCATCATTCCTGATTCATCATTCCTGATTCATCATTCATCATTCCTGATTCATCATTCCAGATTCCTGATTCATCATTCCTGATTCATCATTCATCATTCCTGATTCATCATTCATCATTCCTGACTCATCATTCCTGATTCCTGATTCATGATTCATGATTCCTGATTCCTGATTAATAACTTCTGATTCCTGATTCTTGATTCATCATTCCTGATTCATCATTCCTGATTCATCATTCATCATTCCTGATTCATCATTCATCATTCCTGATTCATCATTCCTGATTCCTGATTCATCATTCATGATACCTGATTCCTGATTCATCATTCCTGATTCATCATTCCTGATTCATCATTCATCATTCCTGATTCATCATTCCTTATTCCTGATTCATCATTCCTGATTCCTGATTCAACATTCATCATTCCTGATTCATCATTCCTGATTCCTGATTCATCATTCATCATTCCTGAATCATCATTCATCATTCCTGATTCGTCATTCATCATTCCTGATTCATCATTCCTGATTCCTGATTCCTGATTCCTGATTCATCATTCCTGATTCCTGATTCCTGATTCATCATTCCTGATTCATCATTCCTGATTCATCATTCATCATTCCTGATTCATCATTCCAGATTCCTGATTCATCATTCCTGATTCATCATTCCTGATTCATCATTCATCATTCCTGATTCATCATTCATCATTCCTGACTCATCATTCCTGATTCCTGATTCATGATTCATGATTCCTGATTCCTGATTCATCATTCATGATTCCTGATTCATCATTCCTGATTCCTGATTCATCATTCCTGATTCATGATTCACCATTCCTGATTCCTGATTCATCATTCCTCTTTCCTGATTCATCATTCCTGATTCCTGATACATCATTCATCATTCCTGATTCATCATTCCTGATTCCTGATTCATCATTGCTGATTCCTGATTCATCATTCATCATTCCTGATTGATCATTCCTCATTCCTGATTCATCATTCCTCATTCCTGATTCATCATTCCTGATTCCTGATTCATCATTCCTGATTCCTAATTCATCATTCATCATTCCTGATTGATCATTCCTGATTCATCATTCATCATTCCTGATTCATCATTCATCATTCCTGACTCATCATTCCTGATTCCTGATTCATGATTCATGATTCCTGATTCCTGATTCATCATTCATGATTCCTGATTCATCATTCCTGATTCCTGATTCATCATTCCTGATTCATGATTCACCATTCCTGATTCCTGATTCATCATTCCTCTTTCCTGATTCATCATTCCTGATTCCTGATACATCATTCATCATTCCTGATTCATCATTCCTGATTCCTGATTCATCATTGCTGATTCCTGATTCATCATTCATCATTCCTGATTGATCATTCCTCATTCCTGATTCATCATTCCTCATTCCTGAATCATCATTCATCATTCCTGATTCGTCATTCATCATTCCTGATTCATCATTCCTGATTCCTGATTCCTGATTCCTGATTCATCATTCCTGATTCCTGATTCCTGATTCATCATTCCTGATTCATCATTCCTGATTCATCATTCATCATTCCTGATTCATCATTCCAGATTCCTGATTCATCATTCCTGATTCATCATTCATCATTCCTGATTCATCATTCATCATTCCTGACTCATCATTCCTGATTCCTGATTCATGATTCATGATTCCTGATTCCTGATTCATCATTCATGATTCCTGATTCATCATTCCTGATTCCTGATTCATCATTCCTGATTCCTGATTCATCATTCCTGATTCATGATTCACCATTCCTGATTCCTGATTCATCATTCCTCTTTCCTGATTCATCATTCCTGATTCCTGATACATCATTCATCATTCCTGATTCATCATTCCTGATTCCTGATTCATCATTCCTGATTCCTGATTCATCATTCCTGATTCATCATTCCTGATTCCTGATTCATCATTCCTGATTCCTAATTCATCATTCATCATTCCTGATTGATCATTCCTCATTCCTGATTCATCATTCCTCATTCCTGATTCATCATTCCTGATTCCTGATTGATCATTCCTCATTCCTGATTCATCATTCCTCATTCCTGATTCATCATTCCTGATTCATCATTCATCATTCCTGATTCATCATTCCTGATTCCTGATTCATCATTCCTGATTCCTGATTCATCATTCCTGATTCCTGATTCATCATTCCTGATTCATCATTCCTGATTCATCATTCATCATTCCTGATTCATCATTCCTGATTCCTGATTCATCATTCCTGATTCCTGATTCATCATTCCTGATTCCTGATTCATCATTCATCATTCCTGATTCATCATTCCTGAATCCTGATTCATCATTGCTGATTCCTGATTCATCATTCATCATTCCTGATTGATCATTCCTGATTCATCATTCCTGATTCCTGATTCATCATTCCTGATTCCTGATTCATCATTTCTGATTCCTGATTCACCATTCCTGATTCCTGATTCATCATTCCTCTTTCCTGATTCATCATTCCTGATTCCGGATACATCATTCATCATTCCTGATTCATCATTCCTGATTCCTGATTCATCATTCCTGATTCATCATTCCTGATTCCTGATTCATCATTCCTGATTCCTGATTCATCATTTATCATTCCTGATTCATCATTCCTCATTCCTGATTCATCATTCCTGATTCCTGATTGATCATTCCTGAATCCTGATTCATCATTGCTGATTCCTGATTCATCATTCATCATTCCTGATTGATCATTCCTCATTCCTGATTCATCATTCCTCATTCCTGATTCATCATTCCTGATTCCTGATTCATCATTCATCATTCCTGATTCATCATTCCTGATTCCTGATTCATCATTCCTGATTCCTGATTCATCATTCCTGATTCATCATTCCTAATTCCTGATTCATCATTCCTGATTCCTAATTCATCATTCATCATTCCTGATTCATCATTCCTCATTCCTGATTCATCAATCCTCATTCCTGATTCATCATTCCTGATTCCTGATTGATCACTCCTCATTCCTGATTCATCATTCCTCATTCCTGATTCATCATTCCTGATTCATCATTCATCATTCCTGATTCATCATTCCTCATTCCTGATTCATCATTCCTGATTCCTGATTCATCATTTATCATTCCTGATTCATCATTCCTCATTCCTGATTCATCATTCCTGATTCCTGATTGATCATTCCTCATTCCTGAATCATCATTCCTGATTCCTGATTGATCATTCCTGATTCCTGATTAATAACTTCTGATTCCTGATTCTTGATTCATCATTCCTGATTCATCATTCCTGATTCATCATTCATCATTCCTGATTCATCATTCATCATTCCTGATTCATCATTCCTGATTCCTGATTCATCATTCCTGATTCCTGATTCATCATTCATCATTCCTGATACTGATTCCTGATTCGTCATTCCTGATTCATCATTCGTCATTCCTGATTCATCATTCATCATTCCTGATTCATCATTCCTTATTCCTGATTCATCATTCCTGATTCCTGATTCATCATTCATCATTCCTGATTCATCATTCATCATTCCTGATTCATCATTCCTGATTCCTGATTCATCATTCCTGATTCCTGATTCATCATTCATCATTCCTGATACTGATTCCTGATTCGTCATTCCTGATTCATCATTCGTCATTCCTGATTCATCATTCATCATTCCTGATTCATCATTCCTTATTCCTGATTCATCATTCCTGATTCCTGATTCATCATTCATCATTCCTGATTCATCATTCCTGATTCCTGATTCATCATTGCTGATTCCTGATTCATCATTCATCATTCCTGATTCCTGATTTATCATTCCTGATTCATCATTCATCATTCCTGATTCATCATTCATCATTCCAGATTCCTGATTCATCATTCCTGATTCCTGATTCCTGATTCATCATTCCTGATTCCTGATTCATCATTCATGATACCTGATTCCTGATTCATCATTCCTGATTCATCATTCCTCATTCATCATTCATCATTCCTGATTCATCATTCCTTATTCCTGATTCATCATTCCTGATTCCTGATTCAACATTCATCATTCCTGATTCATCATTCCTGATTCCTGATTCATCATTCATCATTCCTGAATCATCATTCATCATTCCTGATTCGTCATTCATCATTCCTGATTCATCATTCCTGATTCATCATTCCTGATTCCTGATTCCTGATTCCTGATTCATCATTCCTGATTCCTGATTCCTGATTCATCATTCCTGATTCATCATTCCTGATTCATCATTCATCATTCCTGATTCATCATTCCAGATTCTTGATTCATCATTCCTGATTCATCATTCATCATTCCTGATTCATCATTCATCATTCCTGATTCATCATTCCTGATTCCTGATTCATCATTCCTGATTCATGATTCACCATTCCTGATTCCTGATTCATCATTCCTCTTTCCTGATTCATCATTCCTGATTCCTGATACATCATTCATCATTCCTGATTCATCATTCCTGATTCCTGATTCATCATTCCTGATTCCTGATTCATCATTCCTGATTCCTGATTCATCATTCCTGATTCCTGATTCATCATTCCTGATTCCTGATTCATCATTCCTGATTTCTGATTCATCATTCATCATTCCTGATTCATTATTCCTGATTCCTGATTCATCATTCCTGATTCATTATTCCTGATTCCTGATTCATCATTCCTGATTCCTGATTCCTGATTCATCATTCCTGATTCATCATTCCTGATTCATCATTCATCATTCCTGATTGATCATTCCTCATTCCTGATTCATCATTCCTGATTCCTGATTCATCATTCCTGATTCCTGATTCATCATTCCTGATTCCTGATTCCTGATTCATCATGCCTGATTCATCATTCCTGATTCATCATTCATCATTCCTGATTCATCATTCCTGATTCCTGATTCATCATTCATGATTCCTGATTCATCATTCCTGATTCCTGATTCATCATTCCTGATTCCTGATTCATCATTCCTGATTCATGATTCACC
Source organism: Actinernus sp. WN-2022 (assembly GCA_030867875.1). NCBI lineage: Eukaryota > Metazoa > Cnidaria > Anthozoa > Actiniaria > Actinernidae > Actinernus > Actinernus sp. WN-2022. The sequence continues at coordinate 72,955 of JAOWCC010001410.1, forward strand.
ATTCCTGATTCCTGATTCATCATTCCTCTTTCCTGATTCATCATTCCTGATTCCTGATACATCATTCATCATTCCTGATTCATCATTCCTGATTCCTGATTCATCATTCCTGATTCCTGATTCATGATTCATGATACCTGATTCCTGATTCATCATTCATGATTCCTGATTCATCATTCCTGATTCCTGATTCATCATTCCTGATTCCTGATTCATCATTCCTGATTCATGATTCACCATTCCTGATTCCTGATTCATCATTCCTCTTTCCTGATTCATCATTCCTGATTCCTGATACATCATTCATCATTCCTGATTCATCATTCCTGATTCCTGATTCATCATTCCTGATTCCTGATTCATCATTCCTGATTCATCATTCCTGATTCCTGATTCATCATTCCTGATTCCTAATTCATCATTCATCATTCCTGATTGATCATTCATCATTCCTGATTGATCATTCCTCATTCCTGATTCATCATTCCTCATTCCTGATTCATCATTCCTGATTCCTGATTGATCATTCCTTATTCCTGATTCATCATTCCTCATTCCTGATTCATCATTCCTGATTCATCATTCATCATTCCTGATTCATCATTCCTGATTCCTGATTCATCATTCCTGATTCCTGATTCATCATTCCTGATTCCTGATTCATCATTCCTGATTCATCATTCCTGATTCATCATTCATCATTCCTGATTCATCATTCCTGATTCCTGATTCATCATTCCTGATTCCTGATTCATCATTCCTGATTCCTGATTCATCATTCATCATTCCTGATTCATCATTCCTGAATCCTGATTCATCATTACTGATTCCTGATTCATCATTCATCATTCCTGATTGATCATTCCTGATTCATCATTCCTGATTCCTGATTCATCATTCCTGATTCCTGATTCACCATTCCTGATTCCTGATTCATCATTCCTCTTTCCTGATTCATCATTCCTGATTCCGGATACATCATTCATCATTCCTGATTCATCATTCCTGATTCCTGATTCATCATTCCTGATTCATCATTCCTCATTCCTGATTCATCATTCCTGATTCCTGATTGATCATTTATCATTCCTGATTCATCATTCCTCATTCCTGATTCATCATTCCTGATTCCTGATTGATCATTCCTGAATCCTGATTCATCATTGCTGATTCCTGATTCATCATTCATCATTCCTGATTGATCATTCCTCATTCCTGATTCATCATTCCTGATTCCTGATTCATCATTCCTGATTCCTGATTCATCATTCATCATTCCTGATTCATCATTCCTGATTCCTGATTCATCATTCCTGATTCCTGATTCATCATTCCTGATTCATCATTCCTGATTCCTGATTCATCATTCCTGATTCCTAATTCATCATTCATCATTCCTGATTCATCATTCCTCATTCCTGATTCATCAATCCTCATTCCTGATTCATCATTCCTGATTCCTGATTGATCACTCCTCATTCCTGATTCATCACTCCTCATTCCTGATTCATCATTCCTCATTCCTGATTCATCATTCCTGATTCATCATTCATCATTCCTGATTCATCATTCCTCATTCCTGATTCATCATTCCTGATTCCTGATTCATCATTTATCATTCCTGATTCATCATTCCTCATTCCTGATTCATCATTCCTGATTCCTGATTGATCATTCCTCATTCCTGAATCATCATTCCTGATTCCTGATTCATCATTCCTGATTCCTGATTAATCACTTCTGATTCCTGATTCTTGATTCATCATTCCTGATTCATCATTCCTGATTCATCATTCATCATTCCTGATTCATCATTCATCATTCCTGATTCATCATTCCTGATTCCTGATTCATCATTCCTGATTCCTGATTCATCATTCATCATTCCTGATACTGATTCCTGATTCGTCATTCCTGATTCATCATTCGTCATTCCTGATTCATCATTCATCATTCCTGATTCATCATTTCTTATTCCTGATTCATCATTCCGGATTCCTGATTCATCATTCATCATTCCTGATTCATCATTCCTGATTCCTGATTCATCATTGCTGATTCCTGATTCATCATTCATCATTCCTGATTCATCATTCATCATTCCTGAATCATCATTCATCATTCCTGATTCATCATTCCTGATTCATCATTCCTGATTCCTGATTCCTGATTCCTGATTCATCATTCCTGATTCCTGATTCCTGATTCATCATTCCTGATTCATCATTCCTGATTCATCATTCATCATTCCTGATTCATCATTCCAGATTCCTGATTCATCATTCCTGATTCATCATTCATCATTCCTGATTCATCATTCATCATTCCTGACTCATCATTCCTGATTCCTGATTCATGATTCATCATTCCTGATTCCTGATTCATCATTCATGATTCCTGATTCATCATTCCTGATTCCTGATTCCTGATTCCTGATTCCTGATTCATCATTCCTGATTCATGATTCACCATTCCTGATTCCTGATTCATCATTCCTCTTTCCTGATTCATCATTCCTGATTCCTGATACATCATTCATCATTCCTGATTCATCATTCCTGATTCCTGATTCATCATTCCTGATTCCTGATTCATCATTCCTGATTCATCATTCCTGATTCCTGATTCATCATTCCTGATTCCTAATTCATCATTCATCATTCCTGATTGATCATTCCTCATTCCTGATTCATCATTCCTCATTCCTGATTCATCATTCCTGATTCCTGATTGATCACTCCTCATTCCTGATTCATCATTCCTCATTCCTGATTCATCATTCCTGATTCATCATTCATCATTCCTGATTCATCATTCCTGATTCCTGATTCATCATTCCTGATACCTGATTCATCATTCCTGATTCCTGATTCATCATTCCTGATTCATCATTCCTGATTCATCATTCCTGATTCATCATTCATCATTCCTGATTCATCATTCCTGATTCCTGATTCATCATTCCTGATTCCTGATTCATCATTCCTGATTCCTGATTCATCATTCATCATTCCTGATTCATCATTCCTTATTCCTGATTCATCATTCCTGATTCCTGATTCAACATTCATCATTCCTGATTCATCATTCCTGATTCCTGATTCATCATTCCTGATTCCTGATTCAACATTCATCATTCCTGATTCCTGATTCCTGATTCATCATTCCTGATTCCTGATTCATCATTCCTGATTCCTGATTCATCATTTCTGATTCATCATTCCTGATTCATCATTCCTGATTCCTGATTCATCATTCCTGACTCATCATTCATCATTCATCATTCCTGATTCATCATTCCTGATTCCTGATTCATCATTCATGATTCCTGATTCATCATTCCTGATTCCTGATTCATCATTCCTGATTCCTGATTCATCATTCCTGATTCATGATTCACCATTCCTGATTCCTGATTCATCATTCCTCTTTCCTGATTCATCATTCCTGATTCCTGATACATCATTCATCATTCCTGATTCCTGATTCATCATTCCTGATACATCATTCATCATTCCTGATTCCTGATTCATCATTCCTGATTCATGATACCTGATTCATCATTCATCATTCCTGATTCATCATTCCTGATTCCTGATTCATCATTCCTGATTCCTGATTCATCATTCCTTATTCCTGATTCATCATTCATCATTCCTGATTCATCATTCCTGAATCCTGATTCATCATTGCTGATTCCTGATTCATCATTCATCATTCCTGATTGATCATTCCTCATTCCTGATTCATCATTCCTGATTCCTGATTCATCATTCCTGATTCCTGATTCATCATTCCTGATTCCTGATTCCTGATTCATCATGCCTGATTCATCATTCATCATTCCTGATTCATCATTCCTGATTCCTGATTCATCATTCATGATTCCTGATTCATCATTCCTGATTCCTGATTCATCATTCCTGATTCCTGATTCATCATTCCTGATTCATGATTCACCATTCCTGATTCCTGATTCATCATTCCTCTTTCCTGATTCATCATTCCTGATTCCTGATACATCATTCATCATTCCTGATTCATCATTCCTGATTCCTGATTCATCATTCCTGATTCCTGATTCATGATACCTGATTCATCATTCCTGATTCATCATTCCTGATTCATGATTCATCATTCCTGATTCCTGATTCATCATTCCTTATTCCTGATTCATCATTCATCATTCCTGATTCATCATTCCTGAATCCTGATTCATCATTGCTGATTCCTGATTCATCATTCATCATTCCTGATTGATCATTCCTCATTCCTGATTCATCATTCCTCATTCCTGATTCATCATTCCTGATTCCTGATTCATCATTCCTGATTCCTGATTCCTGATTCATCATGCCTGATTCATCATTCCTGATTCCTGATTCATCATTCCTGATTCCTGATTCATCATTCCTGATTTCTGATTCATCATTCATCATTCCTGATTCATTATTCCTGATTCCTGATTCATCATTCCTGATTCCTGATTCCTGATTCCTGATTCATCATTCCTGATTCCTGATTCCTGATTCATCATTCATGATACCTGATTCCTGATTCATCATTCCTGATTCATCATTCCTGATTCATCATTCATCATTCCTGATTCATCATTCCTTATTCCTGATTCATCATTCCTGATTCCTGATTCAACATTCATCATTCCTGATTCATCATTCCTGATTCCTGATTCATCATTCCTCATTCCTGAATCATCATTCATCATTCCTGATTCGTCATTCATCATTCCTGATTCATCATTCCTGATTCCTGATTCCTGATTCCTGATTCATCATTCCTGATTCCTGATTCCTGATTCATCATTCCTGATTCATCATTCCTGATTCATCATTCATCATTCCTGATTCATCATTCCAGATTCCTGATTCATCATTCCTGATTCATCATTCATCATTCCTGATTCATCATTCATCATTCCTGACTCATCATTCCTGATTCCTGATTCATGATTCATGATTCATGATTCCTGATTCATCATTCATGATTCCTGATTCATCATTCCTGATTCCTGATTCATCATTCCTGATTCCTGATTCATCATTCCTGATTCATGATTCACCATTCCTGATTCCTGATTCATCATTCCTCTTTCCTGATTCATCATTCCTGATTCCTGATACATCATTCATCATTCCTGATTCATCATTCCTGATTCCTGATTCATCATTCCTGATTCCTGATTCATCATTCCTGATTCATCATTCCTGATTCCTGATTCATCATTCCTGATTCCTAATTCATCATTCATCATTCCTGATTGATCATTCCTCATTCCTGATTCATCATTCCTCATTCCTGATTCATCATTCCTGATTCCTGATTGATCATTCCTCATTCCTGATTCATCATTCCTCATTCCTGATTCATCATTCCTGATTCATCATTCATCATTCCTGATTCCTCATTCCTGATTCCTGATTCATCATTCCTGATTCCTGATTCATCATTCCTGATTCCTGATTCATCATTCCTGATTCATCATTCATCATTCTGATTCATCATTCCTGATTCATCATTCCTGATTCCTGATTCATCATTCCTGATTCCTGATTCATCATTCCTGATTCCTGATTTCATCATTCATCATTCCTGATTCATCATTCCTGAATCCTGATTCATCATTGCTGATTCCTGATTCATCATTCATCATTCCTGATTGATCATTCCTGATTCATCATTCCTGATTCCTGATTCATCATTCCTGATTCCTGATTCATCATTCCTGATTCCTGATTCACCATTCCTGATTCCTGATTCATCATTCCTCTTTCCTGATTCATCATTCCTGATTCCGGATACATCATTCATCATTCCTGATTCATCATTCCTGATTCCTGATTCATCATTCCTGATTCATCATTCCTGATTCCTGATTCATCATTCCTGATTCCTGATTCATCATTTATCATTCCTGATTCATCATTCCTCATTCCTGATTCATCATTCCTGATTCCTGATTGATCATTTCCTGAATCCTGATTCATCATTGCGGATTCCTGATTCATCATTCATCATTCCTGATTGATCATTCCTCATTCCTGATTCATCATTCCTCATTCCTGATTCATCATTCCTGATTCCTGATTCATCATTCATCATTCCTGATTCATCATTCCTGATTCCTGATTCATCATTCCTGATTCCTGATTCATCATTCCTCATTCCTGATTCATCATTCATGATACCTGATTCCTGATTCATCATTCCTGATTCATCATTCCTCATTCATCATTCATCATTCCTGATTCATCATTCCTTATTCCTGATTCATCATTCCTGATTCCTGATTCAACATTCATCATTCCTGATTCATCATTCCTGATTCTGATTCATCATTCATCATTCCTGAATCATCATTCATCATTCCTGATTCGTCATTCATCATTCCTGATTCATCATTCCTGATTCATCATTCCTGATTCCTGATTCCTGATTCCTGATTCATCATTCCTGATTCCTGATTCCTGATTCATCATTCCTGATTCATCATTCCTGATTCATCATTCATCATTCCTGATTCATCATTCCAGATTCCTGATTCATCATTCCTGATTCATCATTCATCATTCCTGACTCATCATTCCTGATTCCTGATTCATGATTCATCATTCCTGATTCTGATTCATCATTCATGATTCCTGATTCATCATTCCTGATTCCTGATTCATCATTCCTGATTCCTGATTCATCATTCCTGATTCATGATTCACCATTCCTGATTCCTGATTCATCATTCCTCTTTCCTGATTCATCATTCCTGATTCCTGATACATCATTCATCATTCCTGATTCATCATTCCTGATTCCTGATTCATCATTCCTGATTCCTGATTCATCATTCCTGATTCATCATTCCTGATTCCTGATTCATCATTCCTGATTCCTAATTCATCATTCATCATTCCTGATTCATCATTCCTCATTCCTGATTCATCAATCCTCATTCCTGATTCATCATTCCTGATTCCTGATTGATCACTCCTCATTCCTGATTCATCATTCCTCATTCCTGATTCATCATTCCTGATTCATCATTCATCATTCCTGATTCATCATTCCTCATTCCTGATTCATCATTCCCTGATTCTGATTCATCATTTATCATTCCTGATTCATCATTCCTCATTCCTCATTCATCATTCTGATTCCTGATTGATCATTCCTCATTCCTGAATCATCATTCCTGATTCCTGATTCATCATTCCTGATTCCTGATTAATCACTTCTGATTCCTGATTCTTGATTCATCATTCCTGATTCATCATTCCTGATTCATCATTCATCATTCCTGATTCATCATTCATCATTCCTGATTCATCATTCCTGATTCCTGATTCATCATTCCTGATTCCTGATTCATCATTCATCATTCCTGATACTGATTCCTGATTCGTCATTCCTGATTCATCATTCGTCATTCCTGATTCATCATTCATCATTCCTGATTCATCATTCCTTATTCTGATTCATCATTCCGGATTCCTGATTCATCATTCATCATTCTGATTCATCATTCCTGATTCCTGATTCATCATTGCTGATTCCTGATTCATCATTCATCATTCCTGATTCCTGATTTATCATTCCTGATTCATCATTCATCATTCCTGATTCATCATTCATCATTCCAGATTCCTGATTCATCATTCCTGATTCCTGATTCCTGATTCATCATTCCTGATTCCTGATCATCATTCATGATACCTGATTCCTGATTCATCATTCCTGATTCATCATTCCTCATTCATCATTCATCATTCCTGATTCATCATTCCTTATTCCTGATTCATCATTCCTGATTCCTGATTCAACATTCATCATTCCTGATTCATCATTCCTGATTCCTGATTCATCATTCATCATTCCTGAATCATCATTCATCTTTCCTGATTCGTCATTCATCATTCCTGATTCATCATTCCTGATTCATCATTCCTGATTCCTGATTCCTGATTCCTGATTCATCATTCCTGATTCCTGATTCCTGATTCATCATTCCTGATTCATCATTCCTGATTCATCATTCATCATTCCTGATTCATCATTCCAGATTCCTGATTCATCATTCCTGATTCATCATTCATCATCCTGATTCATCATTCATCATTCCTGACTCATCATTCCTGATTCCTGATTCATGATTCATCATTCCTGATTCCTGATTCATCATTCCTGATTCATGATTCACCATTCCTGATCCTGATTCATCATTCTCTTTCCTGATTCATGATTCCTGATTCCTGATACATCATTCATCATTCCTGATTCATCATTCCTGATTCCTGATTCATCATTCCTGATTCCTGATTCATCATTCCTGATTCCTGATTCATCATTCCTGATTCCTGATTCCTGATTCATCATGCCTGATTCATCATCCTGATTCATCATTCATCATTCCTGATTCATCATTCCTGATTCCTGATTCATCATTCCTGATTCCTGATTCATCATTCCTGATTTCTGATTCATCATTCATCATTCCTGATTCATTATTCCTGATTCCTGATTCATCATTCCTGATTCCTGATTCCTGATTCCTGATTCATCATTCCTGATTCCTGATTCATCATTCATGATACCTGATTCCTGATCATCATTCCTGATTCATCATTCCTGATTCATCATTCATCATTCCTGATTCATCATTCCTTATTCCTGATTCATCATTCCTGATTCCTGATTCATCATTCCTGATTCCTGATTCATCATTCATCATTCCTGAATCATCATTCCTGATTCGTCATTCATCATTCCTGATTCATCATTCCTGATTCCTGATTCCTGATTCCTGATTCATCATTCCTGATTCCTGATTCCTGATTCATCATTCCTGATTCATCATTCCTGATTCATCATTCATCATTCCTGATTCATCATTCCAGATTCCTGATCATCATTCCTGATTCATCATTCATCATTCCTGATTCATCATTCATCATTCCTGACTCATCATTCCTGATTCCTGATTCATGATTCATCATTCCTGATTCCTGATTCATCATTCATGATTCCTGATTCATCATTCCTGATTCCTGATTCATCATTCCTGATTCCTGATTCATCATTCCTGATTCATGATTCACCATTCCTGATTCCTGATTCATCATTCCTCTTTCCTGATTCATCATTCCTGATTCCTGATACATCATTCATCATTCCTGATTCATCATTCCTGATTCCTGATTCATCATTCTGATTCATCATTCCTGATTCCTGATTCATCATTCCTGATTCTGATTCATCATTCTGATTTCTGATTCATCATTCATCATTCCTGATTCATTATTCCTGATTCCTGATTCATCATTCCTGATTCCTGATTCCTGATTCCTGATTCATCATTCCTGATTCCTGATTCATCATTCATGATACCTGATTCCTGATTCATCATTCCTGATTCATCATTCATCATTCCTGATTCATCATTCCTTATTCCTGATTCATCATTCCTGATTCCTGATTCAACATTCATCATTCCTGATTCATCATTCCTGATTCCTGATTCATCATTCATCATTCCTGAATCATCATCATCATTCCTGATTCGTCATTCATCATTCCTGATTCATCATTCCTGATTCCTGATTCCTGATTCCTGATTCATCATTCCTGATTCCTGATTCCTGATTCATCATTCCTGATTCATCATTCCTGATTCATCATTCATCATTCCTGATTCATCATTCCAGATTCTTGATTCATCATTCCTGATTCATCATTCATCATTCCTGATTCATCAGTCATCATTCCTGACTCATCATTCCTGATTCCTGATTCATCATTCATCATTCCTGATTCCTGATTCATCATTCATGATTCCTGATTCATCATTCCTGATTCCTGATTCATGATTCCTGATTCCTGATTCATCATTCCTGATTCATGATTCACCATTCCTGATTCCTGATTCATCATTCCTCTTTCCTGATTCATCATTCCTGATTCCTGATACATCATTCATCATTCCTGATTCATCATTCCTGATTCCTGATTCATCATTCCTGATTCCTGATTCATCATTCCTGATTCATCATTCCTGATTCCTGATTCATCATTCCTGATTCCTAATTCATCATTCATCATTCCTGATTGATCATTCCTCATTCCTGATTCATCATTCCTCATTCCTGATTCATCATTCCTGATTCCTGATTGATCACTCGTCATTCCTGATTCATCATTCCTCATATCCTGATTCATCATTCCTGATTCATCATTCATCATTCTGATTCATCATTCCTGATTCCTGATTCATCATTCCTGATTCCTGATTCATCATTCCTGATTCCTGATTCATCATTCCTGATTCATCATTCCTGATTCATCATTCATCATTCCTGATTCATCATTCCTGATTCCTGATTCATCATTCCTGATTCCTGATTCATCATTCCTGATTCCTGATTCATCATTCATCATTCCTGATTCATCATTCCTTATTCCTGATTCATCATTCCTGATTCCTGATTCAACATTCATCATTCCTGATTCATCATTCCTGATTCCTGATTCCTGATTCATCATTCCTGATTCCTGATTCATCATTCTGATTCCTGATTCCTGATTCATCATTCCTGATTCCTGATTCATCATTCCTGATTCCTGATTCATCATTTCTGATTCATCATTCCTGATTCATCATTCCTGATTCCTGATTCATCATTCCTGACTCATCATTCATCATTCATCATTCCTGATTCATCATTCCTGATTCCTGATTCATCATTCATGATTCCTGATTCATCATTCCCTGATTCCTGATTCATCATTCCTGATTCCTGATTCATCATTCCTGATTCATGATTCACCATTCCTGATTCCTGATTCATCATTCCTCTTTCCTGATTCATCATTCCTGATTCCTGATACATCATTCATCATTCCTGATTCCTGATTCATCATTCCTGATTCCTGATTCATGATACCTGATTCATCATTCCTGATTCATCATTCCTGATTCATCATTCCTGATTCATCATTCATCATTCCTGATTCATCATTCCTGATTCCTGATTCATCATTCCTGATTCCTGATTCATCATTCCTTATTCCTGATTCATCATTCATCATTCCTGATTCATCATTCCTGAATCCTGATTCATCATTGCTGATTCCTGATTCATCATTCATCATTCCTGATTGATCATATCCTCATTCCTGATTCATCATTCCTGATTCCTGATTCATCATTCCTGATTCCTGATTCATCATTCCTGATTCCTGATTCCTGATTCATCATGCCTGATTCATCATTCCTGATTCATCATTCATCATTCCTGATTCATCATTCCTGATTCCTGATTCATCATTCATGATTCCTGATTCATCATTCCTGATTCCTGATTCATCATTCCTGATTCCTGATTCATCATTCCTGATTCATGATTCACCATTCCTGATTCCTGATTCATCATTCCTCTTTCCTGATTCATCATTCCTGATTCCTGATACATCATTCATCATTCCTGATTCATCATTCTGATTCCTGATTCATCATTCCTGATTCCTGATTCATCATTCATGATACCTGATTCCTGATTCATCATTCCTGATTCATCATTCCTGATTCATCATTCATCATTCCTGATTCATCATTCCTTATTCCTGATTCATCATTCCTGATTCCTGATTCAACATTCATCATTCCTGATTCATCATTCTGATTCCTGATTCATCATTCATCATTCCTGAATCATCATTCATCATTCCTGATTCGTCATTCATCATTCCTGATTCATCATTCCTGATTCCTGATTCCTGATTCCTGATTCATCATTCCTGATTCCTGATTCCTGATTCATCATTCCTGATTCATCATTCCTGATTCATCATTCATCATTCCTGATTCATCATTCCAGATTCTTGATTCATCATTCCTGATTCATCATTCATCATTCCTGATTCATGATTCATCATTCCTGACTCATCATTCCTGATTCCTGATTCATCATTCATCATTCCTGATTCCTGATTCATCATTCATGATTCCTGATTCATCATTCCTGATTCCTGATTCATGATTCCTGATTCCTGATTCATCATTCCTGATTCATGATTCATCATTCCTGATTCCTGATTCATCATTCCTGATTCCTATTCATCATTCATCATTCCTGATTGATCATTCCTCATTCCTGATTCATCATTCCTGATTCCTGATTCATCATTCCTGATTCCTGATTCATCATTCCTGATTCATCATTCCTGATTCCTGATTCATCATTCCTGATTCCTAATTCATCATTCATCATTCCTGATTGATCATTCCTCATTCCTGATTCATCATTCCTGATTCATCATTCATCATTCCTGATTCATCATTCATCATTCCTGATTCATCATTCCTGATTCCTGATTCATCATTCCTGATTCCTGATTCATCATTCCTGATTCCTGATTCATCATTCCTGATTCATCATTCCTGATTCATCATTCATCATTCCTGATTCATCATTCCTGATTCCTGATTCATCAATCCTGATTCCTGATTCATCATTCCTGATTCCTGATTCATCATTCATCATTCCTGATTCATCATTCCTTATTCCTGATTCTTTTCAATCCTGATTCCTGATTTCAACATTCATTCATTCCTGATTCATCATTCCTGATTCCTGATTCCTGATTCATCATTCCTGATTCCTGATTCATCATTCCTGATTCCTGATTCCTGATTCATCATTCCTGATTCCTGATTCATCATTCCTGATTCCTGATTCATCATTTCTGATTCATCATTCCTGATTCATCATTCCTGATTCTGATTCATCATTCCTGACTCATCATTCATCATTCATCATTCCTGATTCATCATTCCTGATTCCTGATTCATCATTCATGATTCCTGATTCATCATTCCTGATTCCTGATTCATCATTCCTGATTCCTGATTCATCATTCCTGATTCATGATTCACCATTCCTGATTCCTGATTCATCATTCCTCTTTCCTGATTCATCATTCCTGATTCCTGATACATCATTCATCATTCCTGATTCCTGATTCATCATCCTGATTCCTGATTCATGATACCTGATTCATCATTCCTGATTCATCATTCCTGATTCATCATTCCTGATTCATCATTCATCATTCCTGATTCATCATTCCTGATTCCTGATTCATCATTCCTGATTCCTGATTCATCATTCCTTATTCCTGATTCATCATTCATCATTCCTGATTCATCATTCCTGAATCCTGATTCATCATTGCTGATTCCTGATTCATCATTCATCATTCCTGATTGATCATTCCTCATTCCTGATTCATCATTCCTGATTCCTGATTCATCATTCCTGATTCCTGATTCATCATTCCTGATTCCTGATTCCTGATTCATCATGCCTGATTCATCATTCCTGATTCATCATTCATCATTCCTGATTCATCATTCCTGATTCCTGATCATCATTCATGATTCTGATTCATCATTCCTGATTCCTGATTCATCATTCCTGATTCCTGATTCATCATGTCCTGATTCATGATTCACCATTCCTGATTCCTGATTCATCATTCCTCTTTCCTGATTCATCATTCCTGATTCCTGATACATCATTCATCATTCCTGATTCATCATTCCTGATTCCTGATTCATCATTCCTGATTCCTGATTCATGATACCTGATTCATCATTCCTGATTCATCATTCTGATTCATCATTCATCATTCCTGATTCATCATTCCTGATTCCTGATTCATCATTCCTGATTCCTGATTCATCATTCCTTATTCCTGATTCATCATTCATCATTCCTGATTCATCATTCCTGAATCCTGATTCATCATTGCTGATTCCTGATTCATCATTCATCATTCCTGATTGATCATTCCTCATTCCTGATTCATCATTCCTCATTCCTGATTCATCATTCCTGATTCCTGATTCATCATTCCTGATTCCTGATTCCTGATTCATCATGCCTGATTCATCATTCCTGATTCCTGATTCATCATTCCTGATTCCTGATTCATCATTCCTGATTTCTGATTCATCATTCATCATTCCTGATTCATTATTCCTGATTCCTGATTCATCATTCCTGATTCCTGATTCCTGATTCCTGATTCATCATTCCTGATTCCTGATTCCTGATTCATCATTCATGATACCTGATTCCTGATTCATCATTCCTGATTCATCATTCCTGATTCATCATTCATCATTCCTGATTCATCATTCCTTATTCTGATTCATCATTCCTGATTCCTGATTCAACATTCATCATTCCTGATTCATCATTCCTGATTCCTGATTCATCATTCATCATTCCTGAATCATCATTCATCATTCCTGATTCGTCATTCATCATTCCTGATTCATCATTCCTGATTCCTGATTCCTGATTCCTGATTCATCATTCCTGATTCCTGATTCCTGATTCATCATTCCTGATTCATCATTCCTGATTCATCATTCATCATTCCTGATTCATCATTCCAGATTCTGATTCATCATTCCTGATTCATCATTCCTGATTCATCATTCATCATTCCTGATTCATCATTCATCATTCCTGACTCATCATTCCTGATTCCTGATTCATGATTCATGATTCCTGATTCCTGATTCATCATTCATGATTCCTGATTCATCATTCCTGATTCCTGATTCATCATTCCTGATTCATGATTCACCATTCCTGATTCCTGATTCATCATTCCTCTTTCCTGATTCATCATTCCTGATTCCTGATACATCATTCATCATTCCTGATTCATCATTCCTGATTCCTGATTCATCATTGCTGATTCTGATTCATCATTCATCATTCTGATTGATCATTCCTCATTCCTGATTCATCATTCCTCATTCCTGATTCATCATTCCTGATTCCTGATTCATCATTCCTGATTCCTAATTCATCATTCATCATTCCTGATTGATCATTCCTCATTCCTGATTCATCATTCCTCATTCCTGATTCATCATTCCTGATTCCTGATTGATCATTCCTCATTCCTGATTCGTCATTCCTCATTCCTGATTCATCATTCCTGATTCATCATTCATCATTCCTGATTCATCATTCCTGATTCCTGATTCATCATTCCTGATTCCTGATTCATCATTCCTGATTCCTGATTCATCATTCCTGATTCATCATCCTGATTCATCATTCATCATTCCTGATTCATCATTCCTGATTCCTGATTCATCATTCCTGATTCCTGATTCATCATTCCTGATTCCTGATTCATCATTCATCATTCCTGATTCATCATTCCTGAATCCTGATTCATCATTGCTGATTCCTGATTCATCATTCATCATTCCTGATTGATCATTCCTGATTCATCATTCCTGATTCCTGATTCATCATTCCTGATTCCTGATTCACCATTCCTGATTCCTGATTCATCATTCCTCTTTCCTGATTCATCATTCCTGATTCCGGATACATCATTCATCATTCTGATTCATCATTCCTGATTCCTGATTCATCATTCCTGATTCATCATTCCTCATTCCTGATTTCATCATTCCTGATTCCTGATTCATCATTTATCATGTCCTGATTCATCATTCCTCATTCCTGATTCATCATTCCTGATTCCTGATTGATCATTCCTGAATCCTGATTCATCATTGCTGATTCCTGATTCATGATTCATCATTCCTGATTGATCATTCCTCATTCCTGATTCATCATTCCTCATCCTGATTCATCATTCCTGATTCCTGATTCATCATTCCTGATTCCTGATTCCTGATTCATCATGCCTGATTCATCATTCCTGATTCCTGATTCATCATTCCTGATTCCTGATTCATCATTCCTGATTTCTGATTCATCATTCATCATTCCTGATTCATTATTCCTGATTCCTGATTCATCATTCCTGATTCCTGATTCCTGATTCCTGATTCATCATTCCTGATTCCTGATTCCTGATTCATCATTCATGATACTTGATTCCTGATTCATCATTCCTGATTCATCATTCCTGATTCATCATTCATCATTCCTGATTCATCATTCCTTATTCCTGATTCATCATTCCTGATTCCTGATTCAACATTCATCATTCCTGATTCATCATTCCATGATCCTGATTCATCATTCATCATTCCTGAATCATCATTCATCATTCCTGATTCGTCATTCATCATTCCTGATTCATCATTCCTGATTCCAGATTCCTGATTCCTGATTCATCATTCCTGATTCCTGATTCCTGATTCATCATTCCTGATTCATCATTCCTGATTCATCATTCATCATTCCTGATTCATCATTCCAGATTCCTGATTCATCATTCCTGATTCATCATTCATCATTCCTGATTCATCATTCATCATTCCTGACTCATCATTCCTGATTCCTGATTCATGATTCATGATTCCTGATTCCTGATTCATCATTCATGATTCCTGATTCATCATTCCTGATTCCTGATTCATCATTCCTGATTCCTGATTCCTGATTCATCATGCCTGATTCATCATTCCTGATTCCTGATTCATCATTCCTGATTCCTGATTCATCATTCTGATTTCTGATTCATCATTCATCATTCCTGATTCATTATTCTGATTCCTGATTCATCATTCCTGATTCCTGATTCCTGATTCCTGATTCATCATTCCTGATTCCTGATTCCTGATTCATCATTCATGATACCTGATTCCTGATTCATCATTCCTGATTCATCATTCCTGATTCATCATTCATCATTCCTGATTCATCATTCCTTATTCCTGATTCATCATTCCTGATTCCTGATTCAACATTCATCATTCCTGATTCATCATTCCTGATTCCTGATTCATCATTCATCATTCCTGAATCATCATTCATCATTCCTGATTCGTCATTCATCATTCTCTGATTCATCATTCCTGATTCCTGATTCCTGATTCCTGATTCATCATTCCTGATTCCTGATTCCTGATTCATCATTCCTGATTCATCATTCCTGATTCATCATTCCTGATTCATCATTCATCATCCTGATTCATCATTCCAGATTCCTGATTCATCATTCCTGATTCATCATTCAATCATTCCTGATTCATCATTCATCATTCCTGACTCATCATTCATGATTCCTGATTCATGATTCATGATTCCTGATTCCTGATTAATAACTTCTGATTCCTGATTCTTGATTCATCATTCCTGATTCATCATTCTGATTCATCATTCATCATTCCTGATTCATCATTCATCATTCCTGATTCATCATTCCTGATTCCTGATTCATCATTCATGATACCTGATTCCTGATTCATCATTCCTGATTCATCATTCCTGATTCATCATTCATCATTCCTGATTCATCATTCCTTATTCCTGATTCATCATTCCTGATTCCTGATTCAACATTCATCATTCCTGATTCATCATTCCTGATTCCTGATTCATCATTCATCATTCCTGAATCATCATTCATCATTCCTGATTCGTCATTCATCATTCCTGATTCATCATTCCTGATTCCTGATTCCTGATTCCTGATTCATCATTCCTGATTCTGATTCCTGATTCATCATTCCTGATTCATCATTCCTGATTCATCATTCATCATTCCTGATTCATCATTCCAGATTCCTGATTCATCATTCCTGATTCATCATTCCTGATTCATCATTCATCATTCCTGATTCATCATTCATCATTCCTGACTCATCATTCCTGATTCCTGATTCATGATTCATGATTCCTGATTCCTGATTCATCATTCATGATTCCTGATTCATCATTCTGATTCCTGATTCATCATTCTGATTCATGATTCACCATTCCTGATTCCTGATTCATCATTCCTCTTTCCTGATTCATCATTCCTGATTCCTGATACATCATTCATCATTCCTGATTCATCATTCCTGATTCCTGATTCATCATTGCTGATTCCTGATTCATCATTCATCATTCCTGATTGATCATTCCTCATTCCTGATTCATCATTCCTCATTCCTGATTCATCATTCCTGATTCCTGATTCATCATTCCTGATTCCTAATTCATCATTCATCATTCCTGATTGATCATTCCTGATTCATCATTCATCATTCCTGATTCATCATTCATCATTCCTGACTCATCATTCCTGATTCCTGATTCATGATTCATGATTCCTGATTCCTGATTCATCATTCATGATTCCTGATTCATCATTCCTGATTCCTGATTCATCATTCCTGATTCATGATTCACCATTCCTGATTCCTGATTCATCATTCCTCTTTCCTGATTCATCATTCCTGATTCTGATACATCATTCATCATTCCTGATTCATCATTCCTGATTCCTGATTCATCATTGCTGATTCCTGATTCATCATTCATCATTCCTGATTGATCATTCCTCATTCCTGATTCATCATTCCTCATTCCTGATTCATCATTCCTGATTCCTGATTCATCATTCCTGATTCCTAATTCATCATTCATCATTCCTGATTGATCATTCCTCATTCTGATTCATCATTCCTCATTCCTGATTCATCATTCCTGATTCCTGATTGATCATTCCTCATTCCTGATTCATCATTCCTCATTCCTGATTCATCATTCCTGATTCATCATTCATCATTCCTGATTCATCATTCCTGATTCCTGATTCATCATTCCTGATTCCTGATTCATCATTCCTGATTCCTGATTCATCATTCCTGATTCATCATTCCTGATTCATCATTCATCATTCCTGATTCATCATTCCTGATTCCTGATTCATCATTCCTGATTCCTGATTCATCATTCCTGATTCCTGATTCATCATTCATCATTCCTGATTCATCATTCCTGAATCCTGATTCATCATTGCTGATTCCTGATTCATCATTCATCATTCCTGATTGATCATTCCTGATTCATCATTCCTGATTCCTGATTCATCATTCCTGATTCCTGATTCACCATTCCTGATTCCTGATTCATCATTCCTCTTTCCTGATTCATCATTCCTGATTCCGGATACATCATTCATCATTCCTGATTCATCATTCCTGATTCCTGATTCATCATTCCTGATTCATCATTCTCATTCCTGATTCATCATTCCTGATTCCTGATTCATCATTTATCATTCCTGATTCATCATTCCTCATTCCTGATTCATCATTCTGATTCCTGATTGATCATTCCTGAATCCTGATTCATCATTGCTGATTCCTGATTCATCATTCATCATTCCTGATTGATCATTCCTCATTCCTGATTCATCATTCTCATTCCTGATTCATCATTCCTGATTCCTGATTCATCATTCCTGATTCCTGATTCCTGATTCATCATGCCTGATTCATCATTCCTGATTCCTGATTCATCATTCCTGATTCCTGATTCATCATTCCTGATTTCTGATTCATCATTCCTGATCCTGATTCATCATTCCTGATTCCTGATTCATCATTCCTGATTCCTGATTCCTGATTCCTGATTCATCATTCCTGATTCCTGATTCCTGATTCATCATTCATGATACTTGATTCCTGATTCATCATTCCTGATTCATCATTCCTGATTCATCATTCATCATTCCTGATTCATCATTCCTTATTCCTGATTCATCATTCCTGATTCCTGATTCAACATTCATCATTCCTGATTCATCATTCCTGATTCCTGATTCATCATTCATCATTCCTGAATCATCATTCATCATTCCTGATTCGTCATTCATCATTCCTGATTCATCATTCTGATTCTGATCCTGATTCCTGATTCATCATTCCTGATTTCCTGATTCCTGATTCATCATTCCTGATTCATCATTCCTGATTCATCATTCATCATTCCTGATTCATCATTCCAGATTCCTGATTCATCATTCCTGATTCATCATTCATCATTCCTGATTCATCATTCATCATTCCTGACTCATCATTCCTGATTCCTGATTCATGATTCATGATTCCTGATTCCTGATTCATCATTCATGATTCCTGATTCATCATTCCTGATTCCTGATTCATCATTCCTGATTCCTGATTCCTGATTCATCATGCCTGATTCATCATTCTGATTCCTGATTCATCATTCCTGATTCCTGATTCATCATTCCTGATTTCTGATTCATCATTCATCATTCCTGATTCATTATTCCTGATTCCTGATTCATCATTCCTGATTCTGATTCCTGATTCCTGATTCATCATTCCTGATTCCTGATTCCTGATTCATCATTCATGATACCTGATTCCTGATTCATCATTCCTGATTCATCATTCCTGATTCATCATTCATCATTCCTGATTCATCATTCCTTATTCCTGATTCATCATTCCTGATTCCTGATTCAACATTCATCATTCCTGATTCATCATTCCTGATTCCTGATTCATCATTCATCATTCCTGAATCATCATTCATCATTCCTGATTCGTCATTCATCATTCCTGATTCATCATTCCTGATTCCTGATTCCTGATTCCTGATTCATCATTCCTGATTCTGATTCCTGATTCATCATTCCTGATTCATCATTCCTGATTCATCATTCCTGATTCATCATTCATCATTCCTGATTCATCATTCAGATTCCTGATTCATCATTCCTGATTCATCATTCCTGATTCATCATTCATCATTCCTGATTCATCATTCATCATTCCTGACTCATCATTCCTGATTCCTGATTCATGATTCATGATTCCTGATTCCTGATTAATAACTTCTGATTCCTGATTCTTGATTCATCATTCCTGATTCATCATTCATCATTCCTGATTCATCATTCATCATTCCTGATTCATTCATTCCTGATTCCTGATTCATCATTCATGATACCTGATTCCTGATTCATCATTCCTGATTCATCATTCCTGATTCATCATTCATCATTCCTGATTCATCATTCCTTATCCTGATTCATCATTCCTGATTCCTGATTCAACATTCATCATTCCTGATTCATCATTCCTGATTCCTGATTCATCATTCATCATTCCTGAATCATCATTCATCATTCCTGATTCGTCATTCATCATTCCTGATTCATCATTCCTGATTCCTGATTCCTGATTCCTGATTCATCATTCCTGATTCCTGATTCCTGATTCATCATTCCTGATTCATCATTCCTGATTCATCATTCATCATTCTGATTCATCATTCCAGATTCCTGATTCATCATTCCTGATTCATCATTCTGATTCATCATTCATCATTCCTGATTCATCATTCATCATTCCTGACTCATCATTCCTGATTCCTGATTCATGATTCATGATTCCTGATTCCTGATTCATCATTCATGATTCCTGATTCATCATTCCTGATTCCTGATTCATCATTCCTGATTCATGATTCACCATTCCTGATTCCTGATTCATCATTCCTCTTTCCTGATTCATCATTCCTGATTCCTGATACATCATTCATCATTCCTGATTCATCATTCCTGATTCCTGATTCATCATTGCTGATTCCTGATTCATCATTCATCATTCCTGATTGATCATTCCTCATTCTGATTCATCATTCCTCATTCCTGATTCATCATTCCTGATCCTGATTCATCATTCCTGATTCCTAATTCATCATTCATCATTCCTGATTGTCATTCCTCATTTCCTGATTCATCATTCCTCATTCCTGATTCATCATTCCTGATTCCTGATTGATCATTCCTCATTCCTGATTCATCATTCCTCATTCCTGATTCATCATTCCTGATTCATCATTCATCATTCCTGATTCATCATTCCTGATTCCTGATTCATCATTCCTGATTCCTGATTCATCATTCCTGATTCCTGATTCATCATTCCTGATTCATCATTCTGATTCATCATTCATCATTCCTGATTCATCATTCCTGATTCCTGATTCATCATTCCTGATTCCTGATTCATCATTCCTGATTCCTGATTCATCATTCATCATTCCTGATTCATCATTCCTGAATCCTGATTCATCATTGCTGATTCCTGATTCATCATTCATCATTCCTGATTGATCATTCCTGATTCATCATTCCTGATTCCTGATTCATCATTCTGATTCCTGATTCACCATTCCTGATTCCTGATTCATCATTCCTCTTTCCTGATCATCATTCCTGATTCCGGATACATCATTCATCATTCCTGATTCATCATTCCTGATTCCTGATTCATCATTCCTGATACATCATTCCTCATTATCCTGATTCATCATTCCTGATTCCTGATTCATCATTTATCATTCTGATTCATCATTCCTCATTCCTGATTCATCATTCCTGATTCCTGATTGATCATTCCTGAATCCTGATTCATCATTGCTGATTCCTGATTCATCATTCATCATTCCTGATTGATCATTCCTCATTCCTGATTCATCATTCCTCATCCTGATTCATCATTCCTGATTCCTGATTCATCATTCCTGATTCCTGATTCCTGATTCATCATGCCTGATCATCATTCCTGATTCCTGATTCATCATTCCTGATTCCTGATTCATCATTCCTGATTTCTGATTCATCATTCATCATTCCTGATTCATTATTCCTGATTCCTGATTCATCATTCCT